>CACRXK020001897.1:26974-48347 GCA_902702795.2 Paramuricea clavata | reverse complement strand
GGTTTCTAATTTTATTGTCTAATTTTATTCTCAACGAATTGTGATCACAAGGTACACAAATATGTCCTTCGTAAAAATGGTCGTTTTGCAGTTTACTGGGAACAATAGTAAAACATGTCTGAAATGCATGAAATACTGAAGTGTTTTGCAAACCCTAAAAATAGACCCCTGATTGTTCTATGTATTTGATGATTAGACCCTCCCATTCATTTGGGATTGGCTATGCCCCCATTGCCAGCCAATTACATTTTCAGATAATTTTCTGATAATTTCATGACCAAGTTCTTACTAGGATTTGGCTGTAGGTATTCTTTGGTTCTGACGATGAGTTGGGTAACAATAGTAGATGTCGCATCTGTCATCTAGAAAATAAACCGACTTTAAAAGTTACAGTACTCTGATTTCATTGTGAAGGTAGCCCATTAACATTTCCAAGGGCAGTATTCACCCACTAACATTAAAGCATTAGTTGGTCACAAAAGACTAAATCAAAACACTAAATTTGAAATTCAAATTCCATATAATTGCTAATAGTTACATAAAAAGCTTTAATAAAAAGCATATTTGATAAAGCACATTTTAGACCACCCACTGTTTCTTAAAGTTAATCATTAATCAACCCCAATGTATCAATTTTTAAAGTATCAAAACAAACCCTTACTGCAACATAAACATTTCTTTCATATACAAAACTACAGTACTTAAAAATTTCACACAAAACTTGCAAACCTCGTATGTTTTATGAGTTGTTTATTCCCAAATGACACTTTCACACCCAAACACAATAAGCTAATAAATTGGCCGTATTTCAACATTTATATATGAGATTTTAATCACAAAATATAATATTTTGATTTACCTTTTCTAAATCTTGAAATTCTTCGTCCAACTGTGTACCTTTTACACTGCCAACTTTTTCACTCATAAACTATATAATTGCAACGGAAATCGTTTAAAACATGTTAGTCGTAATACAACAAAATGACAAAGCAGTTTTATACACACAATATATTTTATATGCGTTCCTCTTTGAGCTTTGCCTAAATATTGTATACACAGTAAACATGTATCTTTCCTTTCTTAAAACGGAAATATTAAATGGTTTTAAAATATTTATAAAGTTCTGCAAATCTAAACTGCAATTATCCATGCTGATTTGTTTTGTAAATGCATACAAAAGGTCAAAAGCTCGCTGTATAATTTCGCAATATACGGTATTAAACACAGCAACGTTTAATATTTCCTAGTTATTAAACGCGATAGAATAAAGGCGATAAAATAATTGCCGGTCGCCTATTTTTCCTACCTGGTTCGCTTTGTTCCATTGCTTTTTAAACCCAGCAAAAGACATTTTGAAAATAGATAGATTCAATCAAAACTCGAACGTCAAATGCAGGAAATCCTGACATACAAAAACATGAATGACATGGAAAATATTTTTGGACACGAAACGTGGATAAATAGGAATAATTTGCAGTAGATTGGTACAAATTCGGGAAACAAGTCTAATATCCATCAATATTCTGCCATATCCATATATTAGGGATAAATAAGGATAATTGACAGTAGAATAGTACAAAAATCGGAAACAGGTCTAATATCCTGTCATATCCATATGTTGGGGATAAATAGGGATAATTTGCAGTAGAATAGTACAATATTCGGAAAGGTCTAATATTCATCAATATCCTGCTATATCCCATATATAGGGATAAATTGGGATAACTTCCAGTATAATAGTACAATTTCGGAAAACGGATCTTATATCCATCAATATCCCGTCATATCCATATAAATATTGGAATGGCGGTAAATTAATGTAAACAAAAACAATATTGTAATAATCTTTTCAATATTTTCAAGTGTTTTCCAGATACGACATGCATTGATCGCGATCAGGTTTTTAAGAAAGGACTTCTGCTTGATGTTTTAATGTGTGACTGGTGTAGATTGGGTTGTGCTCTCTGCAGAATCGGTTTTTATAAGGTGGGTTTAATAGATTTGGGAAATTAAATTAGTAAATTACAAATTGGATTGTAGTCTTATAAAATTTTACAAGATCATATTCTACAAACATGGATCGATCACTAATTAAAATCATCTACACCTTCAAAGAATAAGTAAAATCTAAAATCACAAAAAGTCTGAAGCATAAACTAATGATTTTAAAAGGTACAATGAAAAAAGTACCGTATTAAAATATAAAAGAAATACGTAACGTTATGTATAAATGTAAAACGTTCTTATGTAATGTAACGTTATGTAACGTGACGTTATTATGTAATCTAAAGACAGGTCTTAATTGTTACAATCAAATTTTCTGCCCAGAAAATGCAGTTGATATATATTGTTAATACGATATTTTGTTAATACGATCAGTCTGTAAAATGAATACAGTGTTGATGAGTCAAATTTCCTCATGATCAGTATGACATAATGACGACATTCATCACCTGCCAATATTAGTAGAAGTTGTCTGATCTCTTGACTTTCTGATTTCCCGTTTCTGCACAGTGTTGCCATCAATCCGCACCTGCCCGACCCGAATATGCAATTGTGGCTCTGGGACTCGATAATGGAGGGAAGTCCACGCTACTTGCAATATTAGCCAATGAAGAGTCAAGTGATGTTCAACCGACACAAGGTGCGTAGACTTGAACAGGACAGCTGCAAATTGAGAGTTCAGCTAGTTGCCTAGCTCTCCCTCAATCTGCATTGTCCTGTATATACTTGGTATATATTTCTAAGTGTGAATGACTTGTTAGGAACGTTTTATGAATTTCTTTTTAAATGATTGCTAGGATTCTCAATCAAAGCACTGCAATTTCCTGATGCCATTCTGAATGTCAAAGAGCTGGGAGGTATGGTCATGCTTGACGCTTTAATATTGTACAAAGCCATCGGACAGAGCAGTTTGACAGACGGGTAGAATAGACAGGTACAACAGGCAGAATATACAAACAATTAAATGTTAAAAGCAACTGAATATAGTTAAACAGAACACCAAGATCGAACAGATGGAAAGGCAAAACACAGGGCTATGACATAACAGACAGACAGGGACGACCAACAGAAAAAATCTGTGATTGTGAAGACTGACAAATAGCTATGGTTCACCAAGTTCAAAAAATAATTTTACGATGGTATATGTATTTTTTTCAGGTGGTGTAGAACAGTATTGGGCTCATTATTATGGTGGATCACAAGGCATTGTATGAGAAAATATTACAAAAATATTCCCAAGCAAAATTTGATTCTAAGAGTTTGATTTATATCATTTCTCAATTTCTTTCCTTTACTTTTTATACAATCAAAGATTTTCGTGGTGGACAGTTCGGACAGTAGTCACCTGAATGAGGCAGCACAAAGTCTTGCTAAGGTCCTTCGTAACTCAACTCTCGCTGGCCTTCCATTGTTAGTTCTTGCCAATAAACAGGATCTGAGTGATGCTAAGGACTTGGTAGAGGTATTAAAGATTGCGTTTACATTTTATTCTTGTTATTTGCAACAATATTGTTCCAAAAATTAACAAACCAAACCAACTTTAATTTGGCTTGGCGAAGTAATAGATATTACGTCATTATCCTGTCTCCATTGACTATAAATATAATTATATTTATTTGTTTCAAATTAATTTTGTTTTAGATAACAGATATTTTAAACCTCATCGAGGTTGCTCGGCATTATGACTGGATAATTCATGGATGTTCTTCCGAAAATAAGAACAGTATTCAAGAAGGATTTTCAAAACTTATAAATAAATTAAAATCAGAAGAACCAATCGAAGATAATCGGTTATGATGGCAATTTTTTATCAAAGAAATATTCTGTTACTCAGGACCTAACAAAAACATCAAACATGTTTGTTGGAACAGTTTTAGTTTTGGTGAAATAATCAAATTGTATAGATATTATATAGTTAGTGGCTTAGTACATAAATTATAAATTCTGTATGCTTGGCTGTCTGCTATTCAGATAGCTATACAGACTACAGTGCCATAGATCAATGAAGTATTTTCACTGGTGATCATTTGCCCTAAAACATGGTTAGCAGCTACAGTAACCATACAGATTCCCATGTGAACAATTTCAACAAATTCGAGCATTGCAACCGCTAACTATTAACTGCAAGGCTTGAATTTGTACAGTTTCACACATGAATTACTGTACTCCAAAGGCAATATCATGAAAATTTTAGTGCGGTTCTGAATTCATCTGGTCATTTTGAATGTAGCCTTATTTTGTAATAAATTGGAACACACTGTTTTACGAATGGGAATGTGTGAATCTTATCCATTGAGGTCTTGTCAAGGTGCACAATGGTTTTGCATCCACTGACGTAATGCAAACTTACTCCCGCTGGATAGTCTCGGCAAGGTCCAATCTTCAGATTGAGGCATGCACGCCATGAGCGGAGACAGTGGTAGTTTTTTGTCAACCTGTTGGCCATTTTCTATCACCTTTGCACTAAATTAAAGCAAGAGAATGATTTAATTTGGCACAGTGGTACTGTACATATTTTTGGATTACTGAGTTGGTGGTCAATGGATCGTTTTATACCGGGACTGTGGGAGACGGAAGATTTTACTTGTCAAGGGGAGAAGCGCTGGCGCTTAATGGGTTAAACAAGATGAGTGGCCGTCAGATTAGCACAAAGCTAGATTAGAAAGTCAGATTAGCTCTTTTGTTGCTTCAAAGTTTGTTCAATTATACCTGAAGTATTTCTGAGTAACATTTCTGGTTTTTCCATACTCGTCACTTTTTACAATCTCCGCCACAGTATATTCATCTAGCCAGGCTGCGGCACTCACTTCACTCTCTTGTAATGTTAGTTCAATCTCACTGTGTGCCTGGGGCATCTGTGCCAACATGTACACTACAATATGATGTGACGTTGGTAAGCCCATTGCCAGCACCGGCGGATACACTGACTGTAAAGTAAAATATATTTTAGAGAAAACATCTCACCAGGAATGTAGTGACATGTTTATCAAATTATACCAGTCCTACACTGAGAACCAACAATTTGAAGTTTAGGCTAGTGAGAATCTACTGCAAAGGACGTGTATTTCAAGACCACAACCTACACTGAGAACTGTTACTACTAATGTTTATTTCAAAAACCATTAAGTACTGACACTGTCCTCAAACAGCTTGCCAGTAGAAGCATATACCTCCCACAATCCCAACATTGTAAAATTGGCATCTGTTGTCAAAACGCCAGTCTCTTCTTGAACTTCACGAATTCCTGCTTGTTGTAACTAAATGTAGAAAAGGTGTTAGCTTCACATAAATTTGAAGCAATCCCAAGCAAAAACGGGTCACCATTATCATATATGGTCACAAATTAATAACTTGGTTCTCACCGTTTCACCATCCTCTATATGACCACCTACAAAATATTTAAAGTCACAATTAATAAGGTACAGTGTCTGTCTACTGAGAAACGTTAACTTTATACTGGATATAGGTCTTTCAGTTCTAAACTATTCTTGGCATTTCTTGCTAAAGGTATAGTAAGAGTGTTCACTTATTGATCCAGTGTTACTACAAGAAGAATATAGACAGGGCCGGATTAACGTCGCGCGAGGCCTGTGGCAGATTTTCAGCGCAAGGCCCCAACCCCCACCCCTCCTTCGCTATGAACAAATGCACGAGGTCCCTAAATTTGCGAGGCATCTAAATTCGCGAGGTACCTAAAATGGGCGTGTCCCACTAGAAAATGGGCGTGTTCTCGTAAAAATAGGCGTGGCACAGTAAAGCGCGAGGCCCGCGGCATATGCCGCATCTGCCACATGGTTAATCCGGCCCTGAATATAGAGTACTCGAACGAAAATCCACAGTGTTTGTTAATTGTTAGAGTCAAATTGGAATAGGCGACTACATAAAATAAGTGATAGGCACATATGCCAGTCCAATTATTTCATATTAATTTAGTTATTTGTCAAAGTACCTGGTGTTACCCATATGTTAGGGAAACTTCGCATTGCCTTGGGACGTTTGGTGAGTAATACATGACCATCGGCTGATTCAATGACGAACGACACACCAACTCTGACCCCTGATTGTCTGGATTTCTCACTTAGATTTGATATGTCAGACAGTGTAAGGAATCGACATGGACAACTGCTTGGGTGCTGAGTGGGAGAAAATAAAGTACCATAATGAAAACATTTCTCTGGCAAGAGGGGGTGACAAGGGGTGCTAACTTTATGTGTAGGAAGAGATGTCCAGGAGAAGGCCGGGGTTGCCAGGTAGGGTGATATCATGAGAAGCAATGTTTATGTGTAGGGGGTTCTTCTTTCAGAAGGGGGTTCTTCTTTCAGAAGGGGGATCTTCTGTATACAGGGGGTCCTCCTGGCAAAAATCCCAGTATATGGTGTCTTCTGTAAAATGGGTAATTCCTTGCCTACCTCTAACCTAACACCGTGATCATCGGGTTGAATTCTCAAATCTTTACCATTCAAATCAAAATCAACATTGATCTGATTGTCTTTACAACCAAGTACGGATAAACAGCACTACAATTATATATAAATAGGGATAGTAAACATTAACCATCCAGTCATAATACAGCAATATAGGTCAGTGTCAATTTTCATACCTTCTCGAATTTTGCAGATATAAGTGTTTTTTGGTCGTTTGAGAAGAGAGAAACTGTATGTCTCACTACCTTAGCCATTTCTAGGTACCAGACATCAATACATAGCAACAGAATGATGAAATATAAAGTATACTGTTCACATACTATATAAAATGCTATAAGTCCATTGGTCTGTAAATTCAATACTTCAGGAATCAGGACGAGTTTGGGTGAATAAACTTCGGAGTAATATCGGAGCACTCCGTCACTTTTCCTCGACAAAAGAAATTAATATAAAATTGATGTTATGATAAGAGTTATAACAAAATATTTGTATTTCTCTAAACTTTAAGTATCATACATCCAAAATATATCCTTTTTCCATTAAATACAAATAAAATTCTTGGCAAAAATATCATATTTGCATTCGACAATAAACGGTCTAGAATTCCGACACGTTCCGATATTTTAAAACCGTGCAACGCCTGGTACCGAATTAGCAAAATACTCTAATTCTCGTTCCTTTTGTCGATTGATGAATCACAATAACAGAGAAACACACGAGCACAAAGCTAAATTGTTGTAAAAATGGTACGAATCTAATAGTTTTTATCAGTTAACTATGCTTGCTAGTCTAGTTTAGTGTTAGTTCTGCTGTGTAGGTTTTTATCCGATTACTTTGCTTATACCAAAAGTATTTTTACACATTTTGTAGAGTAGCAAATTAGCAACTATTCATTTATTCTGTACCACGAGGAGTAACTGGATTTTAGTTTTGAAATGGTAGATCTGAATATCATAGCATATTCTATCTTTTTGCAAGGAGGCAGTGGTCAAATTTTGATTATTTCAATGTTTTTGAGCAAGGCATCGTGTGGAGAATTTTTGGTCGAACGTCTCTGGGTCTCCATGATACAGTTTCAGATGCCAGCTCTAATATGGATACCTTTCCATTACAGACACCGCTAATACAGACAGCGTCCAATTTCCCGGCATCAATAATTCTACTATATTTTCTTTAAAAAACCTGTACACACACCTCTCTAATACAGACAGTTTGCTATCCAGCGCCAGTACTAAAGATATCAGAATGTATATCGCGCCTTTACCAGAGTCCGCTGCTCGTTTTGGGCTCACAAGTATCAACGATGATGCTTTCCTGAGTATACCTACACTGTACCCAACATTGAGGCCTTAAGCTTAACAATTTCGATTAAAAATCAATTATGTTTTTTGCAGTGGAAATTTACGAGCTTGTTGGTGGCATTCATCTCATTGTATGGTTGCTGTACAGCGGATACCTCTGAATCGGCGCATCTTTTAGTGTCCAAACGAGTCCTTAACGAGTATGTCGTTGAAGGACGAGACCTTACAGTTAGTTACGCAATTTATAATGTTGGTTCGAGCCCAGCGACATCAGTATCATTGGTAGAAGAGACGTTTAATTCTGATGATTTTGAAATTGTCAGTGGTCAATTGTCGGTCAGATGGCAAAGCATTGCACCGTATCCTTTTTACATTATGTCACCATTGATTATTATTCCTGCTGTGTTGGATATGAAAAAATTGCTTTCGGTTCGACTCTACAAAACACCATAGGTTATCTTGTGTGTGGTAACGTTTTGAGAGTTTTTTATCATGTGTGCCATCAGCACAGAATATTCAACATGTTGAATCATTTTTGGCTGACGATTTCCTCATAAAAATGGCAGCAAGTACTGTATTGATAACAAATTTGACCATCGATAAGGGATGATCCTTACTGGACCTGTTTGGAGGGCACAATAATTACATATAGAATGTGCAACACAGTATCAGATTTTCCTTAATAAATTCTAGAGGTGCTAATGTCTCCCATAATATCATTTTGAAACCGTTGCGATCGGGCGTGTTCAATATTACTGCTGCCATGGTAACCTATCAACCGAGCGAAGATGCTGAACAACAAGTGAGATATCTCTTTGACAATCTTTGAGTGATGATCATCGAATGGTCTAGCTTCGGCCGTACGTTTATTCGTAGTTCTTGAATTATTTCATAGGTTGTATATTCTACAGCATTTGGTGAGACATACGTCATGGACTCCAAGACATTTAACAGGAAACACGCTCCCCATGTCGTAAGTACTAAAATTCTAGAAAGAAATTCTATTTGGCAGAATTACACAGACTTTGCTGAAATGTTGTCAACTTCAGAAATGCTTGCCTCTCGCTACGAAACCACTACATATAATGAAATGAAAATAAATAACATTTTCTCAGTCCGATAACAATTCCTAATCTATGATGTAACACAACCTAAGTCAGCATATACGTCTATAAGCTTGCTCTTTTCATCAGTCTTGTACCTGTTGAAGGCCACAGTCTGATGGCCAAAAGGTTGTCAAAATAAATTATTTTTGAGAACGACTCCTATTATGTTTGTGATGTTACTCTGAGTGTATATCCACACTGGGCAAGCTTGAAAAATATGCATGGCCACGGTGGGAATCGAACCTACAACCTTTGGAATACTAGCCCAATGCCAACTGAGCTATGTTGTCAGGATGGTTCAAGTATGTGATATTTCGGAACAGAATCTAGTTCCTTCGATACCAGTGTAATCTAGTAATATCGACTACTATTCCAAAGGTCGTAGGTTTGATTCCCACCGTGGCTGGGCATATTTGTCAAGCTCGCCCGGTGTGGATATACACTCAGAATAACATCACAAACATACTCACCTAAGTACACAATACCAACACAGAAAAAAACAACTCCTATTTGTTGTACTAAAAGTGTTTATGATTTCCATGTAGTTGGACTGGGGTATATTTGGCTTGATGACAATTCCAACGATATTCCTTCCGTATGCAATCTGGTACTCAACGCATTCCAAGTACGACGGTTCGAAGGCAAAGAAATTGTGATCCCTGGTGAACTGTAGGATTTTAACTTTGGGTGTGTTCCTCTGTTAGTGATATTATTTAAAAAATTGTGCTTTTTCACAACTAAAAGCATTACGTTTTAAAAGTTCAAGTACTGTATTACTTTTGGATAATCAATTTTAATAAAAAAATATATCACTTTTAATAGTTATTGTTGTGTGAATTATTGCTGTATATTATTAATACAGGGTTCGTAGTGGTCTTTGACACCCTTGAAAGTCTTTAAATTTGAATGCAGGTCTTTGTTAAAGGTCTAAGTTGAAAAGTCTTTGACAATAGGCAGAAAAAATCTTTGAAAGTTTTTGAATTTTTTTGGCCTTGGAGACTACGAACCCTGTGTTAACCATTAATTTTCTTTAACGCATTAAGCCACAGTGCGCGTAGCCTGTACCGCAGACGACCATAATGAAATACACCCTTTCGATAATTACGACATTTGGTCTGGGAGCCTCGCTCTCATGAATCGTGAGCCAATCACCCTGCGTAATTTACTAATGAGAGCGAGGCTCCAAGACCAAAAAGTATGTGTGATGTAATTATCGAAAGGGTGTATTCTGTGCCTTCTTGGAAGACAACAAGCATGCAATATGTATTAGCTATACCTATTCACAAACCCATGAACTCACACAGGTCGTGTCATTTCAAAGTGTGTGTTTTCCCGCTGTTTCTCGATGATTTCACCAATTTTCTCTTCGAGATTAAAACCCATCAGATCTTTTCTCGTGATCATACCGACAACCCTAAAATTTCAGATTAGTTCCGTCAACACAACAGCTGCAAGCAAGTTAGTTTCAATGATTTCAAATCGCTATAATGAACCGGTGTATGGTAGACTACAAGAAACCTTGACGACTAACCTGTTGCACCTGTCAACCACAGTCAAATGCCTAAAAAGAAACAAGACGTCAGCGCAGGCGTGTTCGCACAAAATTGGTTCGCACAAAATTGGCAGAGCGTCAGAACCACAAAGATGCATAATATACAAGGTCTGAGATTTAATTATTTTTTGGTATCGAACTAGTATATTAAACAGAATTCAAAGTTTTAGAATCTGTAGTCACTATACTGCCATACGATAATATGTATTTGCGATCTGTGCCAATATTTGCAAACGCATATATGAAGCCAAGTCAATTTTAGCTATGTTGCCTGCGACCGATTGATGGAATATCACGTAATATGTGAAAACCCCCCAGAAAATTGCCATTTTAAACCTCCGGCATCGCTCTGCCAACGGAGTAAAAAGGATGCAGTCATCTTGTCCTTTGTTTAAACTAAACTTGAAACAATTAACATCAAATTATTATGGCTTACCGTAATCCTAAAGTTCTGTATATGATGTAAGTTCTATGCAGTGAGAAATTTGACTGGACACTTAACGCTGAGTCGTTCACATACGGCGACTATACAAAAAGATAAATTTGTTCATATATCACTTCTAAACTGTAAGTTCTCTCTAGAGGTCCAGTAAGAGTCATCCTTTATTGATCCAGTGTTACTGCAGAAGGAAACCTAAACTAACTTTATTCATACATGGATAGCTCTATCAGTTCCAAATTGTTCTTCCTAGAGATCCAGGAAGGATCATCTCTTATTGATCCAGTGTTACTACAGGAGGAAACCTAAACTAAACTAACTTTATTTATACTGGATAGTTCTACCAGTTCTAAACTGTTCTGCCTATAGAGGTCCAGTAAGGATCATCTCTTATTGATTGATCAGTGTTACTACAGGAGTAAACCTAAACTAAGCTACTTTAGAACTTTATTTATACTGGATAGCTCTATCAGTTCTAAACTGTTCTTCCTAGAGGTCCAGTAAGGATCATCTCTTATTGATCCAGTGTTACTACAGGAGGAAACCTAAACTAAACTAACTTTATTTATACTGGATAGCTCTATCAGTTCTAAACTGTTCTTCCTAGAGGTCCAGTAAGGATCATCTCTTATTGATCCAGTGTTACTACAGGAGGAAACCTTTGCTGTAGTCTATGACTTTGGTGGTGTCAAACAGGACGCCAGAATCGAAACCCTGGTTTACGTTGTGTTGCTCTTACCAAATCAATAAATATATTAGCATACTGTTCTTCGTCAGCATATTCGTGCAGTTTCTTGTTCAAGTCCTCAGAATCAGGAAGATACGTCACTGACAGCTACAGAAATAAATACAAGGGGAGCTCAAAAACAGATTAAGCACTTTTTAAAACACGAGCAAAAGTGCCCGAGTGTTTTATATTTGATAAAGCACGAACTGCGAGTGTTTTAAATGGCTTAAAAAACGACCCATCTTAGGAGTTCATTGGCGATGTAATTTTCAAAATCAATGTTGTCTATGCTGAGAAAATGAAAAGCTAAAGTTCATATAAAAATAACACCACCGACGCGATTTCCTTCGTCTTTCCCTCGTGAATTATTAACGTTTTTTTAAGAAGTATAAATACATACCTTTTCATAATCAATATCTGTTATTTCGTAGTCTTGTACTCCATCGGCGCTATTGTGAGGCTCGTTACTGCTGAATTTTTTGTGTGATAGTAAAATACTGATATCCAACCTGGTATTACGAAAATTGCAGCGAAAATTTTAGCAGGTATACTTTTATGTACTATTCAAAACACGAGCAGCAGACTGTTTTATCAGATATAAAGATACGAGGCGAAGCAGAGTGTCTTTAGGTCTGATAAAACACGCACTGCGAATGTTTTAAATTGCTTCAATCGATCTAGTAAGTTCATTAATTGGCGAAGTAATTTTCAAAAAATGCGTTGTGTAAGTCGAGAGAATCAAAGTTAAAGTTTATGTAAATCAAGGGAAATCTCTATCACATAAAGATACGACACGCTGATGATTTTTCTTTGTGTTTTCCTCATGATTTATTAATGAGTTTTTGAAAGGTAGTTTTGAAGAGTTGTTGCGAAAAATGCAACCACAACAGGGATGGACTTGCCCCCCCCCCCACCTAGCCCTGGGCATAGGGGGCGGGGTGCTATTTTTTATGATAAAGCAAAAAATTATTAGAGACAAAATGAGATACAGTAATTTGAGTAATAACATGATGATAAGCAAACTGTGAACAACACTTACAATTCAAATACAGTAGTCAAGCAAGACTTTGCAGTAGTGAAGCAAGGTGATGGGTGGGCGGCACACATGGCCGACATAACTCGGCACCAGAGCTGGCAGAGCACCCCCACACACACACCCTACCGGATCATGCTGGATCCATCCCTAAACCACAAACCCTCCGGCAGGAATCGAGCCTGCGACCCTGCGATTCCGGTGCAGCGCAATATACTCACCTTGTAATAAGTCCTATGAAAACTTCATCGCCATCTCGTAACTGCTTCACGATAGGAAAGCCGCCATGGGGAGTCTCGAGTAACACACGGGCCAAACGTTGTACGCTCACTGATAGCTGTAGCACCTACACACGGAAAAACCCACAAGTTGTAAAAAACGGCAGCAGACTTGTTGCAATGCTGTTCCAACAACTTGTCAACAGGATGTGTTCGCACTGCTTGTTCCCAGCTTGTTGACAAGTTGGCATTGGTTTGTTTGGCAACTTGCTGCAAGGTTGTTGGGCACAACAGACTTGTTATCGTACTGCAATTCAACAATTTGTCAACATATGTATTACTGTATACGCTACCTCAGCCGGGGAAGACATGACATCTTTCGCTTGATACAGTTCCAAATTTACACTAAACAAGGAGCGAGACAAATATGTTCACGTGCATGGTTCACTATATTATTGCTACTAGACACGCAAAAATGCACAAGTTATTACAGGTCTGCAAACAAGTTGCTAAAATCTGCTCACAAGCTGTCGACAAGTGGAGTTCGCACTGCTTGTTCCCAGTTGTTGCAATAGTTTGGATCAAGCTGTTAACAACTTGTAACAAGTTTGATGACATTATCAGACTTGTTACAAGGTTGTTCTAACAAGCCTGATACAGTCATGCTAAACAAGAATGTTACAAGGTTGACGACATAAGGTTGTAACAATATTGTTATATCATCACTGTATCGGCTTGTTGGAACAACCTTGCAACAAGTCTGATAATATCAACAAGGTCGTTACAAGTTGTTAACAGCTTGTTCCAAACTTGTTGACAACTTGCGACAAGCATGCAGTGCGAACAACAACTTGATGGCAGACTTGCTACAAGATGTGAGATTTTAACGCGTGTAGAATACTACTTACACTGGACCACTACGTTTGAGATATCTTTTTCAGGTAGTTCAGACACAAACCACGACAGCTTATTGTAGAATACTATCTACACTGGACCACCATGTTTGAGATATCTTTTTTAGGTAGTTCAGACACAAACCACGACAGCTTATTGTAGAATACTATCTACACTGGACCACCACGTTTGAGAAATAATAAAACATCTTACTTTTTTCTCCCACCATGAGTAAAAACGACAGGCTCGGAGTCGAGGAATGGTATACACTTGAGCTCAAGTAATGCATGGTATAGTGGATGAGTAACAAAATCTCCGACCCATTTTGAGACCATAATAGCGACCATGATTGGAAGTAAGAACTGGATGTCGTTCGTGATTTCAATCTAGATCGAGCAAGCTTTAATCAGTTAAGAATTTGACTCATTAAATCTCCTATATAGACCCTTTTCATAAATGGCTGCCGATTAAAAATTCTTTTATGTGCATATAAATTGGCCCAACTAGCCTCGTTTCTGAGTAGAAATTCCTTTGAAATCTTAACATGAGTACGAGGCTAGTTGGGCCAATTTATATGCACATAAAAGAATTTTTAATTGGCAGCCATTTATGAAGAGGGTCTATGTTGGAAAATATGGAAGCATGCATCAGATCACATTGAAAAGCCTATAGCCTGAATTTCAGACGATCACTCGATATCGTTGAATACTGGGAGCATAATGCATGTAAGTGTATGTCCGGGTTCCATTTTGCAACATGTAATTGTACTCTGACTATAACTTCTATCTAGTATAAATAAAAAATCAATAAGGATTGAGTACTGATAGAGCTAACTCAAACTCATTAATAATTCATGAGTAAATTAGTCAACCATATTGCTTTATTTTGCTTACATGATAATACTGGATACCTGGTGTGAAGTATATTGTTGCAAGTCCTAGGACTGGATCGAAATTAATTCAGTCCTTGGACTGGATGAAAATTAATTCACCTCACTTTCAGTCTGTGGTGATTTATTCGTATCAAATGTCATTTCAAATCCTCCAATTCTGACTGGACTAGATTTCAAGTCCTCGCATTTTGATCCAGTACTCATCTTTGCCTCGGACTTGATCAAATTGCGAGGACTTGAAATCTAGTTCAGTGCTCCTAGTCGGATATGAAATATTACATCCAGTATAAATAAATCCAATCTAGTTCAGCTCAGGGATGGATTTACTGGGAGAGGGTGCGCCCTATCCCTGGCCAGAGGGGATGCAGGGGGGGGGGGTGATATTTTTCATGATAAAGCAAAAAAATATTAGAGACAAAATGAGATACAATAATTTGAGTAGTAACATGATGATAAACGAACTGTGAACAACAATTACAATCATTTCAAATACTGTAGTCAAGCAAGACTTTGCAGTACTGAAGCGAGTTGATGGGCGGGCGGCATATATGACCGACACAACTCGGCACCAGAGCTGGCGGAGCAACCCCCTCCCAACCAGATCATGCTGGACCCATCCCTGGTTCAGCTTGGAAAGACCATTTGCTGGCCCAAGTGGCTACCCGGAAATAATATCAAGTCGCGCTTGCACCATATCAATGAAGACCAACAAATTTATATCCACACTATTTTTTTCTCAACCTTCGCGAGGAAAATATCTTCATGGTCGGCAGATGAAAAATTCGGTCGCAGTAGGTGACCTAGCGCCCAGGGGCCGGTTGTTCAAAGGTGGGTTAGCGCTAACCCTGGGTTAAAATTTTACCCACTGTTTTAGTTTGTGTATTCCTACACGTCTGTTTATTTCAAAACTTCAGAGAAGTAATCTCCTACTGATTCAGACAAGATTTCTGAAGAAACATTTCCAAATGTATAGACAAGCTGTCCGGGAAGTTTGCTTTAAATTTTAGGTTAACCTAGGGTTAAGCTAACCCAGCTTTGAACAACTGGCTCCAGTTAACTTATTTCAACCCCTGTTCCCTCCTGTAGTAATACACGGGACATACAATAAGGGGTAACCATTGCTCTTTGACCTCCTAGGAGGACAGTCCAGGTCTAAGCTGTCCAATATAAATAAAGTGAAACTGCTCTTACCATAATCACAGTCAAAGACATGGTCAGCCTTGATACTCCGCCAAAAAACGACGCAGCACCAATCAGAGCAAAAGCTCCAGGATCCATCCACGCCCATTCTCCTTCAGTGTGGATACCAAACAAATCCACCATCGTTTTGCCGATAATTCTACCATACGTTCCTCCTATAAAACTGTAATATATATATAACTATAATAACTATAATAATATATATATAACTATAATAACTAACATAATATATAACTATAATAATATTATATATATATTAGAAATAACTGTAATATAGGAGAGGGGGTGGAAGGGGCAATTTGCTACCACACACCCCAGCGAAAGGGTGCCCCGAATAAAACAAAATTAATTATGCATAGAAAGTATTCTCTCAAAACGCAAGAATTTGCTATTTTCAGGCATCCTAGATTTCACAATTTTTCAGGGCAAGTCCGCTAAGTACAGAATACGCTTTGAAAACGTTATTTAAACATTGAAAACCAAAGGACATAATCTTGCTAATTGCCCTTAGGGTTCAAGAATACAGGAAACAATTTCTAAAGGAGTACATGACCTTAAAAATCACTGACGAAGGTAAAATCATAAAAATCAATTGTTATAAAGACTCACAGCATTGGTACAACAAGACCACTTGATATTGCCGTTCCTGCAGCCCAGCAAGCCAGGAAAAAGTACACAACCAGTACAGTTAGTAATGGACTAAATAACATATGAACACTTGCATTATTATATAAACGAATTTTTGTTCTACCTCATGTACTTAAGTCTTACCCGTATGTAAATTCGCGATGTGTGTCCCTTGAAAACAGATGATGAATCGCTTCTTCACCGCTGGCGAACAACAGTGTGGCAACTTCAACAAAAGAAACACAATAACATGTCGTCTTATTCAGGTATAAGCTAGATTTATTGATACTGGATAGCTCTATTATTCCTGAACTTTCCTCTCGAGAGATCGTCCCGTATTATTGATCCAGGGTTACCACGGCAGGAAAAACTAAACTTAGTTTATTTAACGTACTGAAAAGCTTTATCAAATTAATCAATTCTAAAGTTTTCTTCCTAGAGGTCCAGTAAGGATCATCTCTTATTAACCCAGTGTTACTACAGGAGGAAACCTAAACTAAACTAACTTTATTCATACTGGATAGCTCTGTCAGTTCTAAACTGTTTTTCCTAGAGGTCCAGTAAGAATCATCTTTTATTGATCCAGTGTTACTACAGGAGGAAACCCAAACTAAACTAACTTTATTTTACTGGATAGCTATATCACTTCTAAACTGTTCTTCCCAGAGGTCATGAAGTAATAGTTATTTGGTCGAGTCAAAGTAGAAGCACGCTTCTCATATACATACCTTGGTTAAAAGAACCATTCGTATATTTCGTTCCGTTGACCATAAGCGTAATTCCCTCTTCACAAGTGTAATTATTCACAGTTCTTTCTGTGTGCAAAGGACTACGATGTTCAACCAAGCAACCGGCACTGTCAAGATATTGAAAATATTCGATAGGTCTTTAGACTTTCAACCACGTATTTTACATAAACACGTACCTTTTTTAAAAACTTACTCGAATTCTGAACCCTCAAAAGAACACTCAAATTTTGAACAAGAAAAGGGAGACGGCAGAAACACTGAAACCGTTCCAACGATGACCTGGAATAAATCAAACATGGTTTTCTAAGCGGTGCATGAAACCTAAACTAACTTTCTTTATACTGGATAGCTCTATCAGTTCTAAACTGTTCTCCCTAGAGGTCCAGTAAGGATCATCTCTTATTGATCCAGTGTTACTGCAGGAGAAAACCTTAACTAAACTATCTTTATTTATACTGAATAGCTCTATCAATTCTGAACTGTTCTTCCTAGAGATCGAGTAAGGGTAATCTCTTATTGATCCACTGTTACTGCAGGAGGAAACCCAAACTAAACTAACTTTATTTATACTAGATAGCTCTATCGGTTCCGAACTGTTCTTCCTAGAGGTTCAGTAAGGATCATCTCTTATTGATCCAGTGTTACTACAGGAGGAAACCTAAACTAAACTAACTTTATCCATACTAGATAGCTCTATCAGTTCTGAATTGATTACAACAAGATTTTACCATGAGCAGAAAGACTTCAAAGACTCGGACTAAATTTTTCAACCATTTACGTTCTATCTTTGCTAAATGATATCTTCGAAATCTGTTGATCTGAACATAGAAACATAAATTGAAGGTCAATCACTACACGAGGTTATAGCAAAAAATATTTAATACAAAAACCATACCTTTAAGTTAACGAAAGTAAAAACTGCTCCAAAAATTCCACCCAAAACTCCAAGAATTGCAACAGGTATAAACACCAGAATATGCAAAGCCACTCCATGGTCAATCTGAAATATACAGTAGATTAACTCCACATTTTGACTTTGGCATTTAATGCAAAAACTATAACGTTACCAAACCTGCAACTTCCCACCTGAAAAAGAATGTACCGTTCTGCTTTGAACAATCCAAAGTCTCCTTCATAATCGAAGCCTTTAAACGCGGAGTTGAAAAGATCCTATAATACCAAGCAAGTTCGTTTTGGGGTTTTGTTTGTACTGGATAGCTCTATCACTTCTAAACTGTTCTTCTTAGGGCTACGTACAATAAGAGCCATCTCTTATTGATCCAGTGTTAACTACGGGAGAAAACCTAAACTAAACTAAGGCCATATAAAATAAATTCCTTGATTCTCATCACCGCCCGACGATATTTTGGTTTCCGCGTTGATATAATTTTGTATTTGGTTATAAAATATAAATTTACCGCCCGACCGAGCATCTTCAGAGATTTAGTTATTTTTATATTTTATATTGGAATTTTTGCGATATAAAATTGTTTTACCGTTAATATTGCAACATGTTAACGATCATCTCTTATTGATCCAGTGTTACTACAGGAGGATACCTAAACTAAACTCTGTCTAACTTTATTTATACTTGGAGGTCCAGTAACGATCATCTCTTATTGAACCAGTGTTACTACAGGAGGAAACCTAAACTAAACTAACTTTATTTATACCGGATAGCTCTATCAGTTCTAAACTGTTCTTCTAAAAATCCAGTAAGGGCCATCCGGTATTGATCAGTGTTACTACAGGAGGAACTTAAACTAAACTATAACACATTCTTTTCACATGGGAATGCATCTAAGGCAACTGTACGTTGGAAGAATTGAACTTCAACCACAGAGCAAGAGGGACAACGTACTGTACGTAGATTAAACACTGCACGACACCAGCAGTCCAGCAACCATTTATTCTCTGCCAAAATTCCTCACCGTGGTAAACGTGGCAACCATAGTACAAAAGAAGATTTGCCAAGATAATTTCATATTCCAAAACGAAGACACTTCCTCCATTGCGAAGAGCAGGCCACCAACAGGGGCACCAAAGGCGGAGGCGACGCCCGCTCCGGCACCCGCGGAAATAAAATTACGTCTGTAAGAAAATAAGCTTAGGTTGGCTCACTTTGTACGAAAGATACCAAGATGAACTTCTAGTTCCTTCGCTTGGACAGTCTGTCTTGTGTTTAAGATGCGAATTAACACAAACAGAAGTACTTGCCTGTCTTCTGGATTTCTGAATCTTTGAAAATATGGAAGGTTTAATTTGAGCGTTGATGATCTGAATTGGCTAAGACCTGCACCTATCAAACCACTGGAGAAGGGAACGAAAAATCATCAATAAAAGAGCTTGCACAAATTGCGACGATTTATTCATTATTAGACGTATCATTTGGTGAATTTGACTAATGGTGGGCCAGTCCAGCACTAGCCAGCGTGGCCGGCTCTTCTATGGGGCAGAGAATTGAAGAGCCGGTCATGCTGGCTAGTCCAATACTGTTTTCAGAGCAACATGTTAATTAATTCATGGTAGGTTCATATCTGAGCGAGTTACACCTATTTAAAACATGAGCAGAAGTGCTTTATAGATATAAACACGAGGCGAGAGTTGAGTGTTTTGTATCTGATAAAGCACGTACTGTGAGTGTTTTAAATGGCTTAAAAAGCAACCCATCGGATGAGTTCATTGGCAAACTAATTTTAAAAATTGACGTTGACTTAGCCGAGAAAATCATAGCTAAAATTTATGTAAATTAACATGACTTTTTATGACATATAAAACCACAGCGACCCGGTAGGAATTTCCTTTGTCTTTTCCTGAAGAATTATTAAGGAGTTTTTAAACTGTTAATCATTTTCATAGGTAGTATTAATGGAGGCAAATAAATAAATTTAGAGATGTATATAGTTTAATTTTCCTACTCCTAAAAATGTCCGTAATCTGAACTTGACAGCCATTGGCTCGACTGTATTGCTTATACTCAATTATGGATAAATATTACAAAAACATTACCCCAAATGAATCATGGGTCCCTCCGGACCAACTGGCAATCCTGACGCCACGGCACAGACACAAGAGAAGAATTTCACCGCCATAGTCTTCACGTTAAAAATATGGCGGACGATCGTTCCGTTCAGAAAACCAATCAGTTCTGGGATACCTGATCCAGCTGCTGATGGCCGAAAAAACTACAAAAGAAAGCAAATATCTTTGGAAAGAGAACTTTTGAACTGATAGAGCTATCCAATATAAATAAACTAGTTAATTTAGTTTAGGTTTCCTCCTGTAGTAACACTGGATCAATCTTACTGGATTTCTAGGAAGAACAGTTTAGAACTGATAGATTTATCCAATATAAATAAAGTTAGTATAGTTTAGGTTTCCTCCTGTAGTAACACTGGATCAATAAGAGATTATCCTAACTGGACATCTAGAGAGAACAGTTTAGAACTAATACTCAGAGCTATCCAATTAAAGTAAAGTTGACATACTACGACCATTGACGACCCCAGAACAGCAAAAATAACACTGTATCCAACGACCCAGAACCATGCCAAGCCATAGTCTTTCTCCTATATAAACATCAAACATTTGGGTTGCTAAACGCTTCCTTGGGAAGATTTAACTTTTAAAATGCAGCATGCATAATTACACATTACCAAATGGTTTATGTATATCTTAAAATCGTCTGGCATTGGACGTGAATAAAATAATAAAGTATGGTGCATCAAGGCACAATGCAACTTAATGGATTAACTAGGCATGTGGGCAGTCCTCTTGACAGGTAAAATCATCTGGTATTGAACAGAGAAAATTACAATAAAATAGTATAAAAGTATTAACAGCTAGGGTGTTTCATTTTCTCATTTCCTTTCTCAATGGCATATATCAGTTTCTTGACACGTACGTGACTCAGTTCCTTGTAGTGTGTTACAGAAATAAACTTTCAAAATGAAATTGAATATTTACCTTAATTAATTCATTTGCCATTTCCCATTTATAGCTGTCAAAAAATAGTAACCAAAATTTCAGTTTTAGTCTAATAGTGACCAGTATAGGTCTCAAAACACATTTACCACCACAGAATAAACTAAATACAGTACTTTCCTTTGGTCATAATTGGGGTTCTGCCTAATGGATTTCTTTTGAAAGCGATTTTTTTTTTACACTATGTGAACATGAATATATGAATATACCCCCCCCCCCCCCC
>CACRXK020001897.1:0-26954 GCA_902702795.2 Paramuricea clavata | reverse complement strand
GCCTAATGGATTTCTTTTGAAAGCGATTTTTTTTTTACACTATGTGAACATGAATATATGAATATACCCCCCCCCCCCGCCAATTATTGTGTCTAGCTATGGCCTAACCTGCGATCAGGCCTATAAATAAATAAATAGGCCTGATACAAATTTTAACAAAAGTCCATGTTTTTACAACCGTATTTCGGTTGTAAATCTGATTGGTTTATGAGACAAAAGATTTTTTATCTGTCATTTGATTGGTTGGTGCTAATTACATTATATATTGTCGTTGATATATTTATAGTGATCACAACTATAATTAGATTGTTGTTGTCGTTGTGTGAAATTTAAATTTCTCCTGCGACATTTTGATTGGAATATTGGATACTAAATATAAACTTTGCTGTGTGTGGAAAGCGATCGGATTAAGGATTGTGTCAGGCTATTATTTGTAAAATAGTGCCTGATCGCAATTTGACCAGCCCAATTTTAATTAACTCATTATCATTATTCATTTCTTTAGAAACGTACGTATTGGGTTGATAGTTTATAAACATGACAATATTTGCATAGAGCAGGACTTGATTGTTGGCCTGGCTATGCCACTGCTTTCCTTTGTGTTCCTCTGCTATTAACACTTACTCCATGATGAGGTCAATAAGTTGATGCAGCAGGAACCCGACAAAGCCGACCGTGAAACCAATTAGACCCATCATCACCCATCTGTCCCAGTCGAGACGAGCTGGTTGACGTTTTATCCAGTTCTTGTCCAAACAAAAAAATATTAATTATTTCATGTACATGCAACAAATACAACAATCAATTTACAGTATTGGTAGTATGGTAGCTGTACACTCTTAACCCAGCCAGCATTTTCCTGTTCTTGATGAGTAAAATTGTCTGGCGTTAGACAGAGTAAGCTAATAAAGTAGCTGGTATATTAGGCTTGATGAGTAAAATTATCATGTCAGCATTGAAGTTCTGCATGAGAGCAGGAGATTTTTTGGAAGCTGTTTCCCATTGAATGCAAACTGAAAATTAAGTGCATATTTTACAAATATATAGGCACATAATTTAATTACCATACCCAAGTAATGCAAGTATATTTTGATGGCCTAATTTCATAGTGTGCAATTTAGCATTATATACCATATTTGCACCAGTAGACATACTCAGTGATCATTAGGGTATGGTCAAAGAAAAACTAATAATATGGGAAAGTATTAAAACTCACATATTACTAATTATTGCGCAATTATGAGTTAATTGGACAAATCACATAAACCGGAAGTTTAGATTTCGAAAACAAAATATTTGATACATTATCACATCAAAACATTAAAAAACAACATCGATTTTGCACAAATTCTACTCCTCTATATACCTTGTACACGACGCTGTGGGGTGGAAAGTAATCTAAGCTGTCGTAGGTCGCCAGTTGATGCTTCTCTTCCTCTGTAAATTTATGATTCACATAAGCACTTTCAAACTCGCGCCCTTTCTGAAAGAAGCTCGTCCGTGCAAACGCAGGCAGCGTGTCTTCGTCCGCATGAGTAGACCGTACTCCATAACGTCTTTGAATTAAAATATTCTCCTTGGTTTCCTGGCTTGGTTCGCTTGAAATATCTGCACTTCTTTCTTCGGATGCGCCTGCCGAGGAAGCCATGTTGTTTCTCTGGAACAGGTCACCCCCATACGTGCCCGTACCAGTGACCAGGCATGAGATGACGGTCTGGGGCTATACCTATGGGCTATACATACCACATTTCACTATACTTTTTAGCCACGGCGGTCTGTGGCTAGAAAGTATACCAGATCTCAGTATACTTTTTAGCCACGAAAGTCTGTGCCTAAAAAGTTTATCAGATTTCACTATACTTTTTGCCACGGCGGTCTGGGGCTAGAAAGTATACCAGATCTCAGTATACTTGTTAGCCACGAAAGTCTGCGGCTAAAAAGTTTATCAGATTTCACTATACTTTTTTGCCACGGCGGTCTGTGGATAGAAAGTATACCAGATCTCAATATACTTTTTAGCCACGAAAGTCTGTGCCTAAAAAGTTTATCAGATTTCACTATACTTTTTTGCCACGGCGGTCTGTGGATAGAAAGTATACCAGATCTCAGTATACTTTTTAGTCACGAAAGTCTGTGCCTAAAAAGTTTATCAGATTTCACTATACTTTTTTGCCACGGCGGTCTGTGGCTAGAAAGTATACCAGATCTCAGTATACTTGTTAGCCACGAAAGTCTGCGGCTAAAAAGTTTTTCAGATTTCACTATATACTTTTTTGCCACGGCGGTCTGTGGCTAGAAAGTATACCAGATCTCAGTATACTTGTTAGCCACGAAAGTCTGCGGCTAAAAAGTTTATCACATTTCACTATATACTTTTTTGCCACGGCGGTCTGTGGCTAGAAAGTATACCAGATCTCAGTATACTTGTTAACCACGAAAGTCTGCGGCTAAAAAGTTTATCAGATTTCACTATATACTTTTTTGCCACGGCGGTCTGTGGCTAGAAAGTATACCAGATCTCAGTATACTTGTTAGCCACGAAAGTCTGCGGCTAAAACGTTTCTCAGATTTCACTATATACTTTTTTGCCACGGCGGTCTGTGGCTAGAAAGCATACCAGATCTCAGTATACTTTTTAGCCACGAAAGTCTGCGGCTAAAAAGTTTATCAGATTTCACTATATACTTTTTTGCCACGGCGGTCTGTGGCTAGAAAGTATACCAGATCTCAGTATACTTGTTAGCCACGAAAGTCGGGGGATAAAAAGTTTATCAGATTTCACTATATACTTTTTTGCCACGGCGGTCTGTGGCTAGAAAGTATACCAGATCTCAGTATACTTGTTAGCCACGAAAGTCGGGGGATAAAAAGTTTATCAGATTTCACTATCATGATTTTTTCTGTGTTGGTGTAATGTACTCAGGAGTCTCAGGTGAATATGATGTTTGTGATGTTACTCTGAGTGTATATCCACACCGGGCAAGCTTGAAAAATATGCCTGACCACGGTGGGAAACGGGCCTACGACCTTTGGAATACTAGCCCAATGCTCTACCAACTGAGCTACGCGATCTGGTCGGTCTGAGTATTTGATTATATCAATGTTACCTAATAGTAATCATGATTTTTTATTTCAGATTTCACTATACTTTTTAGTCACGACGGTCCGTGGCTAAAAAGTATACCAGATTTCACTGTACTTTTAGCCACCGCGGTCTGTGGCTAAAAAGTATACCTGATTTTAATATACTTTTTAGCCACGGCGATCTGTAGCTAAAAGTATATCAGATTTCAACATAAGTTATACCACGGCGGTCTGTGGCTAAAAAGTCTATAGCAGATTTCACTATCACGAGAAAAATTATGCAGAGTGGTCATAAGCATGTTCATGAGCATATTACACGTGATGTTGGTACATATAACGGCATGCTTATGAGAATCGCTATATTGCTATATGAGCAGTCATAAGCACACCGATATATGTACCAACATCACGTGTATATGCTCATGAGCGTGCTTATGATCCCACAGCATGACTTTTCTCGTGCTTATGAGACACCTCATATAGGGATTCTCATAAGCACGCCCATATACGTACCAGCATCACGTGTAGCATGTTTATGAGCGCGCTTATGACCACACAGCATGATTTTTCTCGTGCTTATGAGACACCTCATATAAGGATTCTCATAAGCACGCCCATATACGTACCAGCATCACGTGTAACATGTTCATGAGAGCGTTTATGACCACACAGCATGATTTTTCTCGTGCTTATGAGACACCTCATATAGGGATTCTCATAAGCACGCCGATATACGTACCAGCATCACGTGTAACATGTTTATGAGAGCGCTTATGACCACACAGCATGATTTTTCTCGTGCTTATGAGACAACTCATATAGGGATTCTCATAAGCACGCCGATATACGTACCAGCATCACGTGTAACATGTTTATGAGAGCGTTTATGACCACACAGCATCATTTTCCTCGTGCTTATGAGACAACTCATATAGGGATTCTCATAAGCACGCCGATATACGTACCAGCATCACGTGTAACATGTTTATGAGAGCGTTTATGACCACACAGCATGATTTTTCTCGTGCTTATGAGACAACTCATATAGGGATTCTCATAAGCACGCCGATATACGTACCAGCATCACGTGTAACATGTTTATGAGAGCGCTTATGACCACACAGCATGATTTTTCTCGTGCTTATGAGACAACTCATATAGGGATTCTCATAAGCACGCCGATATACGTACCAGCATCACGTGTAACATGTTTATGAGAGCGTTTATGACCACACAGCATGATTTTTCTCGAGCTTATGAGACA
Organism: Paramuricea clavata; assembly: GCA_902702795.2. NCBI lineage: Eukaryota > Metazoa > Cnidaria > Anthozoa > Malacalcyonacea > Plexauridae > Paramuricea > Paramuricea clavata. The sequence continues at coordinate 22,606 of CACRXK020001897.1, read as the reverse complement.
ACTCATATAGGGATTCTCATAAGCACGCCGATATATGTACCAGCATCACGTGTAACATGTTCATGAGCATGCTTATGAGACACCTCATATAAGAATTCTTATAAGCACGCCGATATACGTACCAGCATCACGTGTAACATGTTCATGAGCATGCTTATAACCACACAGCATGATTTTTCTCGTGCTTATGAGACACCTCATATAGGGATTCTCATAAGCACGCCGATATACGTACCAGCATTAGGGACCAATTTATCGAACACAGATATCTCCCCAATTCGCTTTTGCGGCGAGTGTCTCTTTTCTGAACTACGTTTTGGGTTTGGGTATCGACAGATCTTACTTTTGGGTGTGAAGGTAACAACATTATGATCAGAGAGTCCGAAGGGAAGGTGGATTGACAAGGAGTCGCTTGAATAATGTTGGAAAATATTTGTTATAATTAAATCTAGGGTTTGGTCCTTTCTTGTGGGAAGGTGTACTAACTGTTTCATTTTGAATTGCCTTAAGAGGGACTTTATGTCAGGACGGTTAAAGTCACCAGCTAGGAGTAGCCCGCAATTTGGATATTGACCTTCAATTTCTGTAAGAGATTTGAATAGATACTCCAACATGGATTTGGCATCGGCACTCGGAGGATGATATACCGTGCCATCAGCTTTCTATCGATGCCTTACTCGTGTATCAAAAGACAGTCCATGAAGATAAAAAGCAGGTATTTCCAGGTGCATAATTTGAAAAGACGTGAAAGTTAATATTATGCGGTTTCGAACCTGATGTACTTTTGATTTTCAAGGCCCTTGAAGCAGAGACTAGAATTTGGGCCAGCCAGAAAATTGCATTTCTGAAATCTACGATCCATAAGCTTTCTGTCGATGCCTCATTCGTGCATCACTAGGCCGGATGTAGAGATAACAAGCAGTTTATTCCAGCTGTGTAATCGAAAAAAACGTGAAAGTTAATATTATATAAGTGAGGGTTAGGGTTTGGGCTGTTTCGAATCTGATGTTGTATTGAATTTCAAGGTCCCTGTAGCGGAAACGTGAATTTACGCCGGTCTGAGAATTGTATTTTTAGAATCTACGGTCCACAAGCTTTCTATCGATGCCTTTCTCGTGTATCAAAAGACAGGCATGAAGATGAAAAGCAGGTTATTCCAGGTGCATAATCGAAAAAGACGTGAAAGTTAATATTATGCGGTTTCGAACCTTGCGTTCAATTGATTTTCAAGGCCTCTGCAGCCGAAACTGGAATTTGTCACGGCCTGAAAATTGTATTTTTAGAATCTACGGTCCATAAGCTTTCTATCGATGCCTTACTTGTGTATCAAAAGACAGTCCATGAAGAAACAAAGCAGGTTTTTCCAGGTGCATAATCGAAAAAGACGTGAAAGTTAATATTATGTGGTTTCCAACCTGATGTTCTATCAACTTTCAAAGCAGTTGTAGCAAAGACTTCAATTTGTGCTAGCCTCAAAGTTGTATTTCTGGAATCTACGATCGATAAGCTTTCTCTCGATGCCTCATTCGTGCATCACTAGGCCGGATGTGGAGGTAACAAGCAGTTTATTCCAGCTGTGTAACCGAAAAAAAACGTGAAAATTAAAATTATATAAGTGAGGGTTAGGGTTTGAGCTGTTTCGAATCTGATGTTGTATTGAATTTCAAGGTCCCTGTAGCGGAAACGTGAATTTACGCCGGTCTGAAAATTGTATTTCTTGAATCTACGATCCATAAGCTTTCTACCGATGCCTTACTCGTGTATCGAAAGACAGTCCATGAAGATAAAAAGCAGGTTATTCCAGGTGCATAATCGAAAAAGACATGAAAGTTAATATTATGCGGTTTCAAACCTTGCGTCCAATTGATTTTCAAGGCCTCTGCAGCCGCAACTGGAATTTGGCACGGTCTAAAAATTATATTTTTAGAATCTACGGTCCATAAGCTTTCTATCGATGCCTCACTTGTGCATCAAAAGACAGTTCATGAAGAAACAAGGCAGGTTATTCCATGTGCATAATCGAAAAAGACGTGAAAGTTAATATTATGCGGTTTCGAACCTTGCGTTCTATTGAATTTCAAGGCCTCTGCAGCCGAAACTGGAATTTGTCACGGTCTGAAAATTATATTTTTAGAATCTGCGGTCCATAAGCTTTCTATCGATGCCTTACGCGTGTAGTAAAAGACAGTTTTGAGGAAACAAAGCAGGTTATTCCAGGTGCATAATCGAAAAAAATGTGAAAGTTAATTTTATGCGGTTTCGAACCTGATGTTCTATTGATTTTCAAGGCGCTTGTAGCAGAGTCTTGAATTTGGGCAAGCCTGAAAATTGTATTTTTGAAATCTACGATCCATAAGCTTTCTGTCAATGCCTCGCTAAGCCGTATGTGGGGATAAAAAGCAGTTTTTTTCCAGCTGTGTAATTCAAAAAGACGATAAAGTTAGTATTATATAAGTGAGGGTTAGGGTTTGGGCTGTTTCGAATCTGATGTTGTATTGAATTTCAAGGTCCCTGTAACGGAAACGTGAATTTATCACGGTCTGAAAATTGTATCTTTAGAATCTACGATCCATAGGCTTTCTGTCGAGGCCTTACACGTGTATCAAAAGACAGTCTATGAAGATACAAAGTAGTTTATTCCAGGTGCATAATCGAAAAAAGACTGACGTGAAAGTTAATATTATGCGGTTTCGAAGCTTGCGTTCTATCGAATTTCAAGGTCCCTGTAGCGGAGACTTGAACTTGGGCCAGTCTGAGAATTGTATTTTTAGAATCTACGTTCCTATGCCTTCTGTCGATGCCTGATTCGTGCATCATTAGACGATAAAAAACAGGTTTTTACAGCTCCATGTGTAGTCGAACAAAACGTGAAAGTTAATACAATTATATTCGAACCTTTCCCTGCCCAAAATGATTCCGACGCAACCAGGAATCGATCCTGGCTTTACACACTTGCAACACTTCGTCCTTACCACTAGACCATCTCGCCTACACTTGCGGTAACTCCCTTTGTTATTCTACTTAACTCTTTCTCGTCTCGGATGGAATTAAGAAACAACGACGCATGACATTAAAATGCTTTTGACTACAGCAGGAATCGATCCTGGCTTTATGCACTTGCAACACTTCGTCCTTACCACTAGACCATCTCGCCTACACTTGCGGTAACTCAATTTGTTATTCTACTTAACTTTTTCTCGTCTCGGATGGAATTAAGAAACAACGATGCCTGACATTAAAATGCTTTCGGCACAACCAGGAATCGATCCTGAATTTACGCACTTCCAACACTTCGTCCTTACCACTAGACCATCTCGCATACACTTGCTTTAGCTCCTCTTTTATTCTACTTAACTCTTTCTCGTCTCGGGTGGAATTAATATACAACGATGCCTGACCTCCAAATGCTTTTCACTACAGCAGGAGTCGATCCTGGCTTCATGCACTTGCAATACTTCGTCCTTACCACTAGACCATCTCGCCTACACTTGCTTTAACTCCTTTTTTATTCTACTTATCTCTTTAGACCATCTCGCCTACACTTTGCTGGAACTCCTTTTTTATTCTACTCAACTCTTTCTCGTCTCGGGTGGAATTAATAAACAACGATGCCTGACATTAAAATGCTTTCGTCACAACCAGGAATCGATTCTGGCTTTACGCACTTGCAACACATCGTCCTTACCACTAGCCCATCTCGCCTACACTTGCTACAACTCCTTTTTTATTCTACTTAACTCTTTCTCGTCTCGGGTGGAATTAATAAACAACGATGCCTGACATTAAAATGCTTTTGACTACAGAAGGAATCGATCCTGGCTTTACGAACTTGCAACACTTTGTCCTTACCACGGGACCATCTCGCCTACACTTGCTTAAAATCCTTTTATATTCTACTTAACTCGTTCTCGTCTCGGGTGGAATTAATTAAAATGATTCCGACTACAGCAGGGATCGATCCGTACTTCTTCCTCAGGCAACACCAGGAGATTACCACTCGACTAGCAGATCTCGGTGGTATTAAACTATACTTATATCTACATAATCCCTCATCACCAAATTTTATTTAAATAAATTAAGTAGCGAAAAATTCAGGGCCTGACCCTTTACTTTTTTGCACGCAAATGTAGCTCTACTTTAAATGTCAAAAAATGGACAAACTTTTCTTTTTCTCCATTTGGGGAAATTTCCATATTTATACCAATCTTTGCACCATTTTTCAAATCATAAAACTGTACTCTTACGAAAGGGTAAAAGGCTAACCTTTACTTGCTTTGCCTATCTTTCAAAAAGCGGTATAAAATGCTAGGAGCAGCGGCGGCTGGTGATGAGGGATTATGTAGATATAAGTATAGTTCAATACCCCCGAGATCTGCTAGTCGAGTGGTAATTTCCTGGTGTTGCATGAGGAAGAAGTACGGATCGATCCCCGCTGTAGTCGGAACCATTTTAATTAATTCCACCCTACACAAGAACGAGTTAAGTAGAATATATAAAAGGAGTTAAAGCAAGTGTAGCCGAGACGGTCTAGTGGTAAGGACGAAGTGTTGAAAGTCCGTAAAGCGAGAATCGATTCCTGCTGTAATTAAAAGCATTTTAATGTCAGGCATCGTTGTTTATTAATTCCATCCGAGACGAGAAAGAGTTAAGTAGAATAACAAAGGGAATTACAGCAAGTGTAGGCGAGATGGTCTAGTGGTAATGACGAAGTGCTGCAAGTGCGTATAAAGACATCTGGATCGATTCCTGGTTGTGTCGGAATCATTTTGGGCAGGGAAAAGTTCGTAATTGTATTAACTTTCACGTTTTGTTCGACTATACATGCAGCTGTAAAAACCTGTTTTTTTCGTCAAATGATGCACGAATCAGGCATCGACAGAAAGCATAGAAACGTAGATTCCAAATGTACAATTCTCAGACTGGCCCAAATTCAAGTCTCTGCTACAAGGACCTTGAACTTCGATAGAACGCAAGCTTCGAAACCGCATAATATTAACTTTCACGTCAGTCTTTTTTCGTCGATTATGCAGCTGGAATAAACTTCTTTGAATCTTCATAGACTGTCTTTTGATCCACGTGTAAGGCATCGACAGAAAGCCTATGGACCTTACATTCTACAAATACAATTTTCAGACCGTGACAAATTCAAGTTTCCGTTACAAGGTCCTTGAAATTCAATAGAACATCAGATTCGAAACAGCCCAAACCCTAACCCTCACTTATATAATATTAACATTCACGTTTTTTTCGATTACACAGCTGGGAAAACTGCTTTTTATCTCCACGTACGGCTTAGTGATGCACGAATGAGGCATCGACAGAAAGCGTATGGCTCGTAGATTTCAGAAAAACAATTCTTAGGTTGGCTAAAATTGAAGTCTCTGCTACAAGGGCCTTGAAAATCAATAGAACATCAGGTTCGAAACCGCATAATATTAACTTTCACGTCTTTTTCGATTATGCATCTGGAATAATCTGCCTTGTTTCTTCATGAACTGTCTTTTGATACACAAATAAGGCATCGATAGAAAGCTTATGGACGGTAGATTCTAAAAATATAATTTTTAAACCGTGCCAAATTCCAGTTCCGGCTGCAGAGGCCTTGAAAATCAATTGGACGCAAGGTTCGAAACCGCATAATATTAACTTTCATGTCTTTTTCGATTATGCACCTGGAATAACCTGCTTTTTATCTTCATGGACTGTCTTTTGATACACGAGTAAGGCATCGGTAGAAAGCTTATGGATCGTAGATTCAAAAAATACAATTTTCAGACCGGCGTAAATTTACGTTTCCGCTACAGGGACCTTGAAATTCAATACAAGATCAGATTCGAAACAGCCCAAACCCTAACCCTCACTTATATAATATTAACTTTCACGTTTTTTTCGATTACACAGCTGGAAAAAACTGCTTTTTATCTCCACATCAGGCCTAGTGATGCACAAATGAGGCATCGACAGAAAGCTTATGGCTCGTAGATTTCAGAAAAAACATTTTCAGGCTGGCTCAAATTCAAGTCTCTGCTACAAGGGCCTTCAAAATCAATGGAACATCAGGCTCTTAACCGCATAATATTAACTTTCACGTCTTTTTCGATTATGCACCTGGAATAATCTGCCTTGTTTCTTCATGAACTGTCTTTTGATACACAAATAAGGCATCGATAGAAAGCTTATGGACGGTAGATTCTAAAAATATAATTTTTAGACCGTGCCAAATTCTAGTTGCGGCTGCAGAGGCCTTGAAAATCAATTGGACGCAAGGTTCGAAACCGCATAATATTAACTTTCATGTCTTTTTCGATTATGCACCTGGAATAACCTGCTTTTTATCTTCATGGACTGTCTTTTGATACACGAGTAAGGCATCGGTAGAAAGCTTATGGATCGTAGATTCAATAAATACAATTTTCTGACCGGCGTAAATTTACGTTTCTGCTACAGGGACCTTGAAATTCAATACAAGATCAGATTCGAAACAGCCCAAACCCTAACCCTCACTTATATAATATTAACTTTCACGTTTTTTTCCATTACACAGCTGGAAAAAACTGCTTTTTATCTCCACATCAGGCATAGTGATGCACGAATGAGACATCGACAGAAAGCTTATTGCTCGTAGATTTCAGAAAAACCATTTCCAGGCTGGCCCAAATTCAAGTCTCTGCTACAAGGGCCTTGAAAATCAATGGAACATCAAGCTTTTAACCGCATAATATTAACTTTCACGTCTTTTTCGATTATGCACCTGGAATAATCTGCCTTGTTTCTTCATGAACTGTCTTTTGATACACAAATAAGGCATCGATAGAAAGCTTATGGACGGTAGATTCTAAAAATATAATTTTTAGACCGTGCCAAATTCCAGTTGCGGCTGCAGAGGCCTTGAAAATCAATTGGACGCAAGGTTCGAAACCGCATAATATTAACTTTCATGTCTTTTTCGATTATGCACCTGGAATAACCTGCTTTTTATCTTCATGGACTGTCTTTTGATACACGAGTAAGGCATCGGTAGAAAGCTTATGGATCGTAGATTCAAAAAATACAATTTTCTGACCGGCGTAAATTTACGTTTCTGCTACAGGGACCTTGAAATTCAATACAAGATCAGATTCGAAACAGCCCAAACCCTAACCCTCACTTATATAATATTAACTTTCACGTTTTTTTCGATTACACAGCTGGAAAAAACTGCTTTTTATCTCCACATCAGGCATAGTGATGCACGAATGAGGCATTGACAGAACGCTTATTGCTCGTAGATTTAAGAAAAACCATTTTCAGGCTGGCCCAAATTCAAGTCTCTGCTACAAGGGCCTTGAAAATCAATGGAACATCAGGCTCTTAACCGCATAATATTAACTTTCACGTCTTTTTCGATTATGCACCTGGAATAATCTGCCTTGTTTCTTCATGAACTGTCTTTTGATACACAAATAAGGCATCGATAGAAAGCTTATGGACGGTAGATTCTAAAAATATAATTTTTAGACCGTGCCAAATTCTAGTTGCGGCTGCAGAGGCCTTGAAAATCAATTGGACGCAAGGTTCGAAACCGCATAATATTAACTTTCATGTGTTTTTCGATTATGCACCTGGAATAACCTGCTTTTTATCTTCATGGACTGTCTTTTGATACACGAGTAAGGCATCGGTAGAAAGCTTATGGATCGTAGATTCAAAAAATACAATATTCAGGCCGGCGTAAATTTACGTTTCCGCTACAGGGACCTTGAAATTCAATACAAGATCAGATTCGAAACAGCCCAAACCCTAACCCTCACTTATATAATATTAACTTTCACGTTTTTTTCGATTACACAGCGGGAAAAAACTGCTTTTTATCTCCACATCAGGCCTAGTGATGCACGAATGGGGCATCGACAGAAAGCTTATGGCTCGTAGATTTCAGAAAAAACATTTTCAGGCTGGCCCAAATTCAAGTCTCTGCTACAAGGGCTTTGAAAATCAATGGAACATCAGGATCTTAACCGCATAATATTAACTTTCACGTCTTTTTCGATTATGCACCTGGAATAATCTGCCTTGTTTCTTCATGAACTGTCTTTTGATACACAAATAAGGCATCGATAGAAAGCTTATGGACGGTAGATTCTAAAAATATAATTTTTAGACCGTGCCAAATTCCAGTTGCGGCTGCAGAGGCCTTGAAAATCAATTGGACGCAAGGTTCGAAACCGCATAATATTAACTTTCATGTCTTTTTCGATTATGCACCTGGAATAACCTGCTTTTTATCTTCATGGACTGTCTTTTGATACACGAGTAAGGAATCGGTAGAAAGCTTATGGATCGTAGATTCAAAAAATACAATTTTGAGACCGGCGTAAATTTACGTTTCCACTACAGGGACCTTGAAATTCAATACAAGATCAGATTCGAAACAGCCCAAACCCTAACCCTCACTTATATAATATTAACTTTCACGTTTTTTTCGATTACACAGCTGGAAAAAACTGCTTTTTATCTCCACATCAGGCCTAGTGATGCACGAATGAGGCATCGACAGAAAGCTTATGGCTCGTAGATTTCAGAAAAAACATTTTCAGGCTGGCTCAAATTCAAGTCTCTGCTACAAGGGCCTTGAAATTCAATGGAACATCAGGCTCTGAACCGCATAATATTAACTTTCACGTCTTTTTCGATTATGCACCTGGAATAATCTGCCTTGTTTCTTCATGAACTGTCTTTTGATACACAAATAAGGCATCGATAGAAAGCTTATGGACGGTAGATTCTAAAAATATAATTTTTAGACAGTGCCAAATTCCAGTTGCGGCTGCAGAGGCCTTGAAAATTCAATTGGACGCAAGGTTCGAAACCGCATAATTTTAACTTTCATGTCTTTTTCGATTATGCACCTGGAATAACCTGCTTTTTATCTTCATGGACTGTCTTTTGATACACGAGTAAGGCATCGGTAGAAAGCTTATGGATCGTAGATTCAAAAAATACAATTTTCAGACCGGCGTAAATTTACGTTTCTGCTACAGGGACCTTGAAATTCAATACAAGATCAGATTCGAAACAGCCCAAACCCTAACCCTCACTTACATAATATTAACTTTCACGTTTTTTTCGATTACACAGCTGGAAAAAACTGCTTTTTATCTCCACGTACGGCTTAGTGATGCACGAATGAGGCATCGACAGAAAGCTTATGGCTCGTAAATTTCAGAAAAACAATTTTCAGGCTGGCCCAAATTCAAGTCTCTGCTACAAGGGCCTTGAAAATCAATAGAACATCAGGTTCGAAACCGCATAATATTAACTTTCACGTCTTTCTCGATTATGCACCTGGAATAACCTGCTTTGTTTCTACATAAACTGTCTTTTGATACACGAGTAAGGCATCGATAGAAAGCTTGTGGACCGTACATTCTAAAAATGCAATTTTCAGTTCGTGGCAAATTCCAGTTTCGGCTGCAGAGGTTTTGAAAATCAATAGAACGCAAGGTTCGAAACCGCATAATATTAACTACCGTTGGCTTTCGTCTGTGTGAATATTTATAGAGATAAAGCATAAAAATGTTTCAAAGTATTGTCACCAAATAAAGGATTGAGATCACTACTTCAGCTATGACCAAGTCGCTATGTTCAGGAACACGTGGTACAGTGGTAGAAACTAAAGACCTCATATGAGTAATGGTTCGATTGTCGCCGAAGAAATTTTTAATACTTGAGCACCAAAACCGAATATTTGGAAATTAATTCTTTTTTTTCTCCAAAAATATTTTCTCAGGATAGAAACAAACGGTATATTCCTACTTATTATAACAAAAAGGACAGATACAAGCTATTTACACCGAATTCAAAGGCCGGTGAAATACGATCCAATCAGCTCGTGCCTTACTTAAAATGTTGCTCCGACCCACTACTATAGTTCAACTCTATATAGATAGTTTAAATTCCGATGGAATCGGGTGGAAATGGAGAAAATTTTACGCAAGGCACCGGCTCATTTCACCGAAATTCACCGGCCTTTAAATCGTCTACAGATAGTTTAAATGTGTTCATTACGGGAAAATAAGTAGTAATCTACCGTTGGCTTTCGTCCTGTGTGAATATTTATGGAGAAAAGCATAAAAATATTTCAAAGTATTGTCACCGAATAAAGGATTGAGATCAGTAGTTCAGCTATGAACACTTCGCTAGGTTCAGGAACACGTGGTACAGTGGTAAAAACTACAGACGTCAAATGAGTAATGGTTCGATTTCGACGAAGAAATTTTTTATATTTTAGCATCAAGACTGAATATTTGGAAATTAATTCTTTTTTTTCTCCAAAACTATTTTCTCAGGATGAAAGCAAACGGTATATTCCTACTTAATATACCAAAAGAACACAAACAAGCTATTTACACCGAATTTAAAGCCCGGTGAAAGCGGTGCAATCAACTCGTGCCTTATTTAAAATGCTGCTCCAACCCACTACTATAGTTGAACTCTATACATATAATTTAAATTCCGATGGAATCGGGTGCATGGAGAAAACTTTACACAAGGCACCGGCTCATATCATCGAAATTCACCGGCCTTTAAATCGTCTACAGATAGTTTAAATGTGTTCATTAGGGAAAAATAAGTAGGAATTAACCGTTGGCTTTCGTCCTGTGTGAATATTTATGGAGAAAAAGAAAAAAAATATTTCAAAGTATTGTCACGGAATGAAGGATTGAGATCACTAGTTCAGCTATGATCAATTCGCTATGTTCAGGAACACCTGGTACAGTGGTAGAAACTACAGACGTCAAATGAGTAATGGTTCGATTTCGACGAAGAAATTTTTTATATTTTAGCACCAAGACTGAATATTTGGAAATTAATTCTTTTTTTTCTCCAAAACTATTTTCTCAGGATGAAAGCAAACGGTATATTCCTACTTAAAATACCAAAAAGAACACCTACAAGCTATTTACACCGAATTTAAAGCCCGGTGAAATCCGGTGCAATCAACTCGTGCCTTATTTAAAATGCTGCTCCGACCCACTACTATAGTTGAACTCTATACATATAATTTAAATTCCGATGGAATCGGGTGCAAATGGAGAAAATTTTACACAAGGCACCGGCTCATATCATCGAAATTCACCGGCCTTTAAATCGTCTACAGATAGTTTAAATGTGTTCATTCGGGAAAAATAAGTAGGAACCTACGGTTGGGTTTCCTCCTGCGTGAATATTGATGGAGAAAAAGCATAAAAATATTTCAAAGCATTGTCACCGAATAAAGGATTGAGATCACTAGTTCAGCTATGATCAATTCGCTATGTTCAGGAACACGTGGTACAGTGGTAGAAACCACAGACATCAAACGAGTATTGGTTCGATTCTGGGCGAAGAAATTTTTTATATTTTGGGACCGAGATTGAATATTTTGAAATTAATTCTTTTTTTTCTCGAAAAATAATTTCTCAGGATGAAAGCAAACGTTATATTCCTACTTGCTATACCCAAAAGAATATGATAGTGTTTAATTTGACATAAACTTTCTTTCTCCATCGGTGGCTTAGTGGTATGTCGTTTGGCCTGTCTCGACAAACCTTTGAGTTCGAATCGCGTCGAGTTCATCACATTTCGGGCTAAATGAAAAAAAAAATTTGTTAAAGATCCACTGAGAAACGTTCAAAACGCATATTGATGCAGAACGTTTTGGCGCAAGTGAATTTTAAAGCGTATTTCGAGATGATTTCTGAGTACAAGGCGTATGCAAATTAGCAATGCTAAGCCGTGCTAAGCCGTGCTAAGCCCTGTCACAGGAGATTCGCCCCCCCAAAAGATTCGCCCCCCCTCTCAAAAGTGTCACAGGAGATTCGCCCCCCCAAAAGATTCGCCCCCCCTCTCAAAAGGGGGGCGATATTCCTAGGATATTCGCCCCCCCAAATTAGCAATGCTAAGCCGTGCTAAGCCGTGCTAAGCCCTGTCACAGGAGATTCGCCCCCCCAAAAGATTCGCCCCCCCTCTCAAAAGGGGGGCGATATTCCTAGGATATTCGCCCCCCCGGGGCGAATCTCCTAGGAATATCGCCCCCCTGGGGGGCGAATCTCCTAGGAATATCGCCCCCCTTTAGGAATTTCGCCCCCCGGGGGCGAATCTCCTAGGAATATCGCCCCCCTTTAGGAATTTCGCCCCCCATATAAATTTTGAATTTTTGATCTAAAAACAAAACGATTGCAAGTTGAAAAGATTTATTGTGTGATTTATTTATTTATTACAAGGAGACAAAATTACATACACATTTTAGGCTTCTCAGCAGCTGGTGGTGTGCACAGTCAGCATAACCACTCATTTGAGGTACTTAGACTAGTGTCATATTCTACACATCTAAAGTGGAACCATCACAGAGTCGCATAAAATCATGTTGTCGTATTCTTCTGGCAGTTTACATTCACATAACATATTATAAAAACAATCGCTTGCAAATTTTATCAATACGAGTGTTAACAATAGCCGCCACAGTAATCACTTGCTAACAATAAACTATAGGATTAGTAAAAAATCCATGGAATGTGTTGGGAAGCGTATTGACTATTGTCCGTTGAATCGTCAACTTTCCGTGTCAGTGATATAATCTTAATTCTTCACTTCCGCAAAGAAAATTGCATTATATATGTGGTGTGGTTTATTCAAATCATTTCATGATACTTTGATTTTATTAGTGCATGCCTTAAACATTTGAGAATGTAACTCTGCAAAACTAAAAGCTTTCTTGTCTTTTTTGAAACGTATATTATTGGATTATTGCCTATTGGCAAGTTCTACCCTTCGCTTCTGAGATTTATAAACTATATTGAAATAATGCAAGTAAAAAATAGTGACAAACCATACATTTTCCGATAACGACAAAACGTGGATGCAAAACATACCAATAATTACAATAACCACCACGGTGATTACTTTTTAACAATGAGTTTAAGGATTAACACTGAAAATGCAAAATATGCATGGTGTGCTGTGAAGCGTCATAAGTCCTATTGAGTATTCATCTACTGTAACTGTGTAAAGTTTACCCTTTCGATACATGTAATTGCCGATCATTGACCTTGCCGATCATTGATCGGTGATCGGTTGTTATTTCAAGCTCTGTCTTAACAATTTTGAATTGATACTGATTTCAAACGATTAAAGCCATGTAATAGTTGTCCCATGCAACTGTAAGGAAGGGCGAAATTTTGAACGGAGGACGACAGTCCTAAAGAAAAGGTGAAGTTTCTAAAGGGGGGCGAATTTCCTAAAGGGGGGCGAAATTCCTAGGATTTTCGCCCCCCTGGGGGGGCGATATTCCTAGGAATTTCGCCCCCCGGGGGGCGAAAATGTAGGGGGGGCGAAAATCCTGGGACACCGTGCTAACCGTCTTTCATTTCCGCCAAAATGAAGAAAAAAAAATTTGTTATAGATCGACAGAGAAAGGTTCAAAACGCATATTGATGCAGAACGTTTGAGTACAGGAGAATTTTAAAGCGCATTTTGAGACGATTTTCTGAGTGCAAAGCGCATGCAAATGAGCAATGCTAAGCCGTGCTAAGCCGTGCTAAGCCGTGCTAAGCCGTGCTAAGCCGTGCTAAGCCGTCTTTCATTTCAGCCAAAATGAAAAAATTTTTTTGCTATAGATCGACATAGAAATGTTCAAAACACATATTGATGCAGAGCGTTTGGGCACAGGAGAATTTTAAAGCGCATTTTGAGACGATTTTCTGAGTCTAAGGCGCATGCAAATGAGCAATGCTAAGCCGTGCTAAGCCGTGCTAAGCCGTCCTACCACTACGGCATCGCTCCATCAGTGGACGACATGAAAATCTTGTGAAATTATACAATATAGAATAATTACCTTAATCTTTTCGGGCCAGGTTCAAAATAGCCAGAATAAATAAAAGGAAAAAAATATTGTTAGTACCCTACAAAACATGAGTTCAACTGGATTTGAACCCAAACGTTTATCGAGATGGCCAAACGACCTACCCCTAATCCATCAGTGGACGACCTGTAATTGTTGTAAAATTAAAAACAAAAAGTACATTGTTGTGACCTGCTCATCTCACGAGGTGAACAAGACTCTACAACGCGGTGCTAAGCCGTGCTAAGCCGTCTTTCATTTCAGCCAAAATGAAAAAAAAAATTTTGTTATAGATAGACAGAGAAAGGTTCAAAACGCGTATTGATGCAGAACGTTTTGGCACAGGAGAATTTTAAAGCGTATTTTGAGCTGATTTTCTAAGTGCAAGCCGCATGCAAATGAGCAATGCTAAGCCGTGCCAAGCCGTGCTAAGCCGTGCTAAGCCGTCTTTCATTTCAGCCAAAATAAAAGAAAAAATTTTGTTATAGATCGACAGAGAAAGGTTCAAAACGCATATTGATGCGGAACGTTTTGGAACAGGAGAATTTTAAAGCGTATTTAGAGCTGATTTTCTAAGTGCAAGCCGCATGCAAATGAGCAATGCTAAGCCGTGCTAAGCCGTGCTAAGCCGTGCTAAGCCGTGCTAAGCCGTGCTAAGCCGTGCTAAGCCGTGCTAAGCCGTGCTAAGCCGTCTTTCATTTCAGCCAAAATGAAAAAAAAAATTTGTTATAGATCGACAGAGAAAGGTTCAAAACGTATATTGATGCAGAGCGTTTGGGCACAGAAGAATTTTAAAGCGTATTTTGAGATGATTTTCTAAGTACAAGCCGCATGCAAATGACCAATGCTAAGCAGTGCTAAGCCGTACTAAGCCGTCTTTCATTTCAGCCAAAATGAAAAAAAAAAATTTGCTATAGATTGACAGAGAAAGGTTCAAAACGCATATTGATGCCGAACGTTTGGGCACAGGAGAATTTTAAAGCCTATTTTGAAATGATTTTCTAAGTGCAAGCCGCATGCAAATGAGCAATGCTAAGCCGTGCTAAGCCGTGCTAAGCCGTGCTAAGCCGTGCTAAGCCGTGCTAAGCCGTGCTAAGCCGTGCTAAGCCGTCTTTCATTTCAGCCAAAATGAAAAAAAAAATTTGTTATAGATCGACAGAGAAAGGTTCAAAACGTATATTGATGCAGAGCGTTTGGGCACAGGAGAATTTTAAAGCGTATTTTGAGATGATTTTCTAAGTACAAGCCGCATGCAAATGACCAATGCTAAGCAGTGCTAAGCCGTACTAAGCCGTCTTTCATTTCAGCCAAAATGAAAAAAAAAAATTTGCTATAGATTGACAGAGAAAGGTTCAAAACGCATATTGATGCCGAACGTTTGGGCACAGGAGAATTTTAAAGCCTATTTTGAAATGATTTTCTGAGTACAAGCCCCATGCAAATGAGCAATGCTAAGCCGTGCTAAGCCGTGCTAAGCCGTCTTTCATTTCAGCAAAAATGAAAAAAAAATTTTTGTTATAGATCGACAGAGAAAGGTTCAAAACGCATATTGATGCAGAACGTTCTGGCACAGGAGAATTTTAAAGCGTATTTTGAGATAATTTCCTAAGTACAAGCCGCATGCAAATGAGCACAGAACGTTCTGGCACAGGAGAATTTTAAAGCGTATTTTGAGATAATTTCCTAAGTACAAGCCGCATGCAAATGAGCAATGCTAAGCCGTGCTAAGCCGTGCTAAGCCGTGCTAAGCCGTGCTAAGCCGTGCTAAGCCGTGCTAAGCCGTGCTAAGCCGTGCTAAGCCGTGCTAAGCCGTGCTAAGCTGTGCTAAGCCGTGCTAAGGCGTCTTTCATTTCAGCCAAAATGAAAAAACTAAGGCGTCTTTCATTTCAGCCAAAATGAAAAAAAAATTTTGTTATAGATCCACAGAGAAAGGTTCAAAACGCATATTGATCCAGAGCGTTTGGGCACAGGAGAACTTTAAAGCGCATTTTGAGACGATTTTCTGAGTCTAAGGCGCATGCAAATGAGCAATGCTAAGTCGTGCTAAGCCGTGCTACCACTACGGCATCGCTCCATCAGTGGACGACCTGAAAATCTTGTGAAATTATACAATATAGAATAATTACCTTAATCAGGTTCAAAATAGCCAGAATAAAAAAAAGGAAAAAAATATTGTTACTTTCCTACAAAACATGAGTTCAACTGGATTTGAACCCAAACGTTTATCGAGACAGGCCAAACGACCTACCACTAATCCATCAGTGGACGACGTGTAATTGTTGTAAAATTAAAAACAAAAAGTACGTTGTTGTCACCTGCTCATCTGACGAGGTGAACAAGACTCTACAAGGCGGTGCTAAGCCGTGCTAAGCCGTCTTTCATCTCAGCCAAAATGAAAAAAAAATTTTGTTATAGATCGACAGAGAAAGGTTCAAAACGCATGTTGATGCCGAACGTGTGGGCACAGGAGAATTTCAAAGCGCATTTTGACACGATTTTCTGATTCCAAGTCGCATGCAAATGAGCAATGCTAAGCCGTGCTAAGCCGTGCTAAGCCGTCTTTCATTTGAGCCCAAATGAAAAAAAAAATTGTTACAGATCGACAGAGAAAGGTTCAAAACGCATATTGATGCAGAGCGTTTGGGCACAGGAGAATTTTAAAGCGCAATTTGAGACGATTTTCTGAGTCTAAGGCGCATGCGAATGAGCAATGCTAAGCCGTGCTAAGCCGTGCTACCACTACGGCATCGCTCCATCAGTGGACGACCTGAAAATCTTGTGAAATTATACAATATATAATGATTACCTTAATCTTTTCGGGCCAGGTTCAAAATAGCCAGAATAAATAAAAGGAAAAAAATATTGTTAGTCCCCTACAAAACATGAGTTCAACTGGATTTGAACCCAAACGTTTATCGAGACAGGCCAAACGACCTACCACTAAGCCGTCAGTGGACGACCTGTAATTGTTGTAAAATTAAAAACAAAAAGTACATTGTTGTGACCTGCTCATCTCACGAGGTGAACAAGACTCTACAACGCGGTGATAAGCCGTGCTAAGCCGTCTTTCATTTCAGCCAAAATGAAAAAAAATTTTTTGCTATAGATCGGCGGAGAAAGGTTCAAAACGCATATTGATGCAGAAAATTTGGCAGAGGAGAATTTTAAAGCGTATTTTGAAATGATTTTCTGAGTACAAGCCGCATGCAAATGAGCAATTGATGCAGAAAATTTGGCAGAGGAGAATTTTAAAGCGTATTTTGAAATGATTTTCTGAGTACAAGCCGCATGCAAATGAGCAATGCTAAGCCGTGCTAAGCCGTGCTAAGCCGTGCTAAGCCGTGCTAAGCCGTCTTTCATTTCAGCCAAAATGAAATTTCTAAGCCGTCTTTCATTTCAGCCAAAATGAAAAAATTCTAAGCCGTCTTTCATTTCAGCCAAAATGAAAAAATTTTTTTGCTATAGGCGACATAGAAAGGTTCAAAACGCATATTGCTGCCGAACGATTGGGCACAGGAGAATTTTAAAGCGCATTTTGAGACGATTTTCTGAGTCCAAGGCGCATGCAAATGAAATGCTAAGCCGTGCTAAGCCGTGCTAAGCCGTGCTAAGCCGTCTTTCATTTCAGCCAAAATGAAAAAAAATTTTTGTTATAGATCGACAGAGAAAGGTTCAAAACGCATATTGATGCAGAACGTTTGGCACAGGAGGATTTTAAAGCGTATTTTGAAATGATTTTCTGAGTACGGCTTGCATGCAAATGAGCAATGCTAAGCCGTGCTAAGCCGTGCTAAGCCGTCTTTCATTACAGCCAAAATAAAAAAAAAAATTTTGTTATAGATCGACAGAGAAAGGTTCAAAACGCATATTGATGCAGAAAGTTTTGGCACAGGAGAACTTTAAAGTGCATTTTGAGACGATTTTCTGAGTCCAAGGCGCATGCAAATGAGCAATGCTAAGCCGTGCTAAGCCGTGCTAAGCCGTGCTAAGCCGTGCTAAGCCGTCTTTCATTTCGGGAAAATGAAAAAAAAAATTTGTTATAGATCGACAGAGAAAGGTTCAAAACGCATATTGATGCAGAACGTTTTGGCACAAGATAATTTTAAAGCGTATTGTAAGATGATTTTCCGAGTACAAGGGGCATGCAAATGAGCAATGCTAAGCCGTCCTAAGCCGTGCTAAGCCGTCTTTCATTTCGGGAAAATGAAAAAAAAAATTTTGTTATAGATCGACAGAGAAAGGTTCAAAACGCATATTGATGCAGAGCGTTTGGGCACAGGAGAATTTTAAAGCGTATTTTGAGATGATTTTCTAAGTACAAGCCGCATGCAAATGAGCAATGCTAAGCCGTGCTAAGCCGTGCTAAGCCGTGCTAAGCCGTGCTAAGCCGTCTTTCATTTCAGCCAAAATGAAAAAAAAATTTTTGCTATAAATTGACAGAGAAAGGTTCAAAACGCATATTGATGCCAAACAAAAAGTACATTGTTGTGACCTGCTCATCTCACGAGGTGAACAAGACTCTACAAGGCGGTGCTAAGGCGTGCTAAGCCGTCTTTCGTTTCAGCCAAAATGAAAAAAAAAATTTTCTTATAGATCGACAGAGAAAGGTTCAAAACGCATATTGATGCGGAACGTTTTTGAACAGGAGAATTTTAAAGCGTATTTTGAGATGATTTTCTAAGTACAAGCCGCATGCAAATGAGCAATGCTAAGCCGTGCTAAGCCGTGCTAAGCCGTCTTTCATTTCAGCCAAAATGAAAAAAAATTTTTGCTATAGATCGACATAGAAAGGTTCAAAACGCATATTGATGCCGAACGTTTGGGCACAGGAGAATTTTAAAGCGCATTTTGAGACGATTTTCTGAGTCCAAGGCGCATGCAAATGAGCAATGCTAAGCCGTGCTAAGCCGTGCTAAGCCGTCTTTCATTACAGCAAAAATGAAAAAAATATTTTTGTTATAGATCGACAGAGAAAGGTTCAAAACGCATATTGATGCAGAACGTTTTGGCACAGGAGAATTTTAAAGCGTATTTTAAGATGACTTTCTGTGTCTAAGGCGCATGCAAATGAGCAATGCTAAGCCGTGCTAAGCCGTGCTACCACTACGGCATCGCTCCATCAGTGGACGACCTGAAAATCTTGTGAAATTATACAATATAGAATGAGTACCTTAATCCTTTCGGGCCAGGTTCAAAATAGCCAGAATAAATAAAAGGAAAAAAATATTGTTAGTCCCCTACAAAACATGAGTTCAACTGGATTTGAACCCAAACGTTTATCGAGACAGGCCAAACGACCTACCACTAAGCCATCAGTGGACGACCTGTAATTGTTGTAAAATTAAAAACAAAAAGTAGATTGTTGTGACCTGCTCATCTCACGAGGTGAACAAGACTCTACAACGCGGTGATAAGCCGTGCTAAGCCGTCTTTCATTTCAGCCAAAATGAAAAAAATTTTTTTGCTATAGATCGACAGAGAAAGGTTCAAAACGCATATTGATGCAGAAAATTTGGCACAGGAGAATTTTAAAGCGTATTTTGAAATGATTTTCTGAGTACAAGCCGCATGCAAATGAGCAATGCGAAGCCGTGCTAAGCCGTGCTAAGCCGTCTTTCATTTCAGCCAAAATGAAAAAATTTTTTTGTTATAGATCGACAGAGAAAGGTTCAAAACGCATATTGATGCAAAACGTTGTGGCACAGGAGCATTTTAAAGCCTATTTTGAGATGATTTTCTGAGTACAAGCCGCATGCAAATGAGCAATGCTAAGCCGTGCTAAGCCGTCTTTCATTACAGCCAAAATGAAAAAAAAATTTTGTTATAGATCGACAGAGAAAGGTTCAAAACGCATATTGATGCAGAGCGTTTGGGCACAGGAGAATTTTAAAGCGTATTTTGAGATGATTTTCTAAGTACAAGCCGCATGTAAATGAGCAATGCTAAGCCGTGCTAAGCCGTGCTAAGCCGTCTTTCATTTCAGCAAAAATGAAAAAAAAATTTTTGTTATAGATCGACAGAGAAAGTTTCAAAACGCATATTGATGCAGAACGTTTTGGAACAGGAGAATTTTAAAGCATATTTTGAGATAATTTTGTAAGTACAAGCCGCATGCAAATGAGCAATGCTAAGCCGTGCTAAGCCGTGCTAAGCCGTCTTTCATTTCAGCAAAAATGAAAAAAAATTTTTTGTTATAGATCGACAGAGAAAGTTTCAAAACGCATATTGATGCAGAACGTTTTGGAACAGGAGAATTTTAAAGCATATTTTGAGATAATTTTGTAAGTACAAGCCGCATGCAAATGAGCAATGCAGAACGTTTTGGAACAGGAGAATTTTAAAGCATATTTTGAGATAATTTTGTAAGTACAAGCCGCATGCAAATGAGCAATGCTAAGCCGTGCTAAGCCGTGCTAAGCCGTGCTAAGCCGTCTTTCATTTCAGCCAAAATGAAAAAAACTAAGCCGTCTTTCATTTCAGCCAAAATGAAAAAAAAAATTTTGTTATATATCGACAGAGAAAGGTTCAAAACGGATATTGATGCAGAGCGTTTGGGCACATGAGAATTTTAAAGCGCATTTTGAGACGATTTTCTGAGTCTAAGGCGCATGCAAATGACCAATGCTAAGCCGTGCTAAGCCGTGCTACCACTACGGCATCGCTCCATTAGTGGACGACCTGAAAATCTTGTGAAATTATACAATATAGAATAATTACCTTAATCTTTTCGGGCCAGTTTAAAATAGCCGGAATAAATAAAAGGAAAAAAATATTGTTAGTCCCTACAAAACATGAGTTCAACTGGATTTGAACCCAAACGTTTATCGAGACAGGCCAAACGACCTACCACTAATCCATCAGTGGACGACCTGTAATTGTTGTAAAATTAAAAACATAAAGTACATTGTTGTGATCTGCTCATCTCACGAGGTGAACAAGACTCTACAAGACGGTGCTAAGCCGTGCTAAGCCGTCTTTCATTTCAGCCAAAATGAAAAAAAAAAATTGTTATAGATCGACAGAGAAAGGTTCAAAACGCATATTGATGCGGAACGTTTTGGAACAGGAGAATTTTAAAGCGTATTTTGAGATGATTTTCTAACTACAAGCCACATGCAAATGAGCAATGCTAAGCCGTGCTAAACCGTCTTTCATTTCAGCCAAAATGAAAAAAAAAATGTTGTTATAGATCGACAGAGAAAGGTTCAAAACGCATATTGATGCAGAACGTTTGAGTACAGGAGAATTTTAAAGCGCATTTTGAGACGATTTTCTGAGTCCAAAGCGCATGCAAATGAGCAATGCTAAGCCGTGCTAAGCCGTGCTAAGCCGTGCTAAGCCGTCTTTCATTTCAGCCAAAATGAAAAAAATTTTTTGCTATAGATCGACATAGAAATGTTCAAAACACATATTGATGCCGAACGTTTGGGCACAGGAGAATTTTAAAGCGCATTTTGAGATGATTTTCTGAGTCCAAGGCACATGCAAATGAGCAATGCTAAGCCGTGCTAAGCCGTGCTAAGCCGTCTTTCATTTCAGCCAAAATGAAAAAAAAAATTTTGTTATAGATCGACAGAGAAAGGTTCAAAACGCATATTGATGCAGAACGTTTGGGCACAGGAGAATTTTAAAGCGCATTTTGAGACGATTTTCTGAGTCCAAGGCGCATGCAAATGAGCAATGCTAAGCCGTGCTAAGCCGTGCTAAGCCGTCTTTCATTTCAGCCAAAATGAAAAAATTTTTTTGCTATAGATCGACATAGAAATGTTCAAAACACATATTGATGCCGAACGTTTGGGCACAGGAGAATTTTAAAGCGCATTTTGAGACGATTTTCTGAGTCCAAGGCACATGCAAATGAGCAATGCTAAGCCGTGCTAAGCCGTGCTAAGCCGTCTTTCATTTCAGCCAAAATGAAAAAAAAATGTTTGTTATAGATCGACAGAGAAAGGTTCAAAACGCATGATGCAGAACGTTTGGGCACAGGAGAATTTTAAATTGATGCCGAACGTTTGGGCACAGGAGAATTTTAAAGCGCATTTTGAGACGATTTTCTGAGTCCAAGGCGCATGCAAATGAGCAATGCTAAGCCGTGCTAAGCCGTGCTAAGCCGTCTTTCATTTCAGCCAAAATGAAAAAAATTTTTTGCTATAGATCGACATAGAAAAGTTCAAAACGCATATTGATGCCGAACGTTTGGGCACAGGAGAATTTTAAATCGCATTTTGAGACGATTTTCCGAGTCCAAGGCGCATGCAAATGAGCAATGCTAAGCCGTGCTAAACCGTGCTAAGCCGTCTTTCATTACAGCCAAAATGAAAAAAAAAATTTTGTTATAGATCGACAGAGAAAGGTTCAAAACGCATATTGATGCGGAACGTTTTGGAACAGGAGAATTTTAAAGCGTATTTTGAGATGATTTTCTAACTACAAGCCACATGCAAATGAGCAATGCTAAGCCGTGCTAAACCGTCTTTCATTTCAGCCAAAATGAAAAAAAAAATTTTGTTATAGATCGACAGAGAAAGGTTCAAAACGCATATTGATGCAGAACGTTTGAGTACAGGAGAATTTTAAAGCGCATTTTGAGACGATTTTCTGAGTGCAAAGCGCATGCAAATGAGCAATGCTAAGCCGTGCTAAGCCGTGCTAAGCCGTGCTAAGCCGTGCTAAGCCGTGCTAAGCCGTGCTAAGCCGTCTTTCATTTCAGCCAAAATGAAAAAATTTTTTTGCTATAGATCGACA
>CACRXK020001896.1:34512-48358 GCA_902702795.2 Paramuricea clavata | reverse complement strand
AGCTCAGTTGGAAGAGCATTGGGCCAGTATTCCAAAGGTCGTAGGTTCGAATCCTGCCGTGGCCGGGCATATTTTTCAAGCTCGCCCGGTGTGGATATGCACTCAGAGTAACATCGCAAACATATTATTCACCTGAGTACACAACACCAACACAGAAAAAAATTCATATTACTAGAACACATTGGTATTGAAGGAACTAGATACTGTTCCGAAATATCACTTACTCGAACCGTCCTGACCGCGTAGCACAGTTGGAAGAGCATTGGGCTAGTGTTCCAAAGGTCGTAGGTTCGAATCCCACCGTGGCCGGGCATATTTTTCAAGCTCGCCCGGTGTGGATATGCACTCAGAGTAACAGCGCAAACATATTGTTCACCTGAGTACACAACACCAACACAGAAAAAAAAAATTCATATTACTAGAACATATTCGTATTGAAGCAACTAGATACTGTTCCGAAATATCACTTACTCGAACCGTGCTGACCGCGTAGCTCAGTTGGAAGAGCATTGGGCTAGTATTCAAAAGGTCGTAGGTTCGAATCCCACCGTGGCCGGGCATATTTTTCAAGCTCGCCCGGTGTGGATATGCACTCAGAGTAACATCGCAAACATATTATTCACCTGAGTACACAACACCAGCACAGAAAAAAAAAATTCATATTACTAGAACATATTGGTATTGAAGGAACTAGATACTGTTCCGAAATATCACTTACTCGAACTGTGCTGACCACGTAGCTCAGTTGGAAGACCATTGGCCTAGTATTCCAAAGGTCGTAGGTTCGAATCCCACCGTGGCCGGGCATATTTTTCAAGCTCGCCCGGTGTGGATATGCACTCAGATTAACATGGCAAACATATTATTCACCTGAGTACACAACACCAACACAGAGAAAAAAAAATTCATATTAGTAGAACATATTGGTATTGAAGGAACTAGATACTGTGCCGAAATATCACTTACTCGAACCGTCCTGACCGGGTAGCTCAGTTGGAAGAGCATTGGGCTAGTATTCCAAAGGTCGTAGGTTCGAATCCCAGCATGGCCGGGCATATTTTTCAAGTTCGCCCGGTGTGGATATGCACTCAGAGTAACATCGCAAACATATTATTCACCTGAGTACACAACACCAACACAGAAAAAAAATAATAAAAAAAAAAAAAAAAATTCATATTGCAAGAACACATTGGTATTGAAGGAACTAGATACTGTTCCGAAATATCACTTACTCGAACCGTCCTGACCGCGTAGTTCAGTTGGAAGAGCATTGGGCTGGTATTCCAAAGGTCGTAGGTTCGAATCCCACCGTGGCCGGGCATATTTTTCAAGCTCGCCCGGTGTGGATATGCACTCAGAGTAACATCACAAACATATTATTCACCTGAGTACACAACACCAGCACAGAAAAAATTCATATTACAAGAACACATTGGTATTGAAGGAACCAGATACTGTTCCGAAATATCACTTACTCGAACCGTCCTGACCGCGTAGCTCAGTTGGAAGAGCATTGGGTTAGTATTCCAAAGGTCGTAGGTTCGAATCCCACCGTGGCCGGGCATATTTTTCAAGCTCGCCCGGTGTGGATATGCACTCAGAGTAACATGGCAAACATATTATTCATCTGAGTACACAACACCAACACAGAGAAAAAAAAAATTCATATTACTAGAACATATTGGTATTGAAGGAACTAGATACTGTTCCGAAATATCACTTACTCGAACCGTCCTGACCGCGTAGCTCAGTTGGAAGAGCATTGGGCTAGTATTCCAAAGGTCATAGGTTCGAATCCCACCGTGGCCGGGCATATTTTTCAAGCTCGCCCGGTGTGGATATGCACTCAGAGTAACATCACAAACATATTATTCACCTGAGTACACAACACCAGCACAGAAAAAAATCATATTACAAGAACACATTGGTATTGAAGGAACTAGATACTGTTCCGAAATATCACTTACTCGAACCATGCTGACCGCGTAGCTCAGTTGGAAGAGCATTGGGCTAGTATTCCAAAGGTCGCAGGTTCGAATCCCACCGTGGCCGGGCATATTTTTCAAGCTCGCCCGGTGTGGATATGCACTCAGAGTAACATGGCAAACATATTATTCATCTGAGTACACAACACCAACACAGAGAAAAAAAAAATTCATATTACTAGAACATATTGGTATTGAAGGAACTAGATACTGTTCCGAAATATCACTTACTCGAACCGTCCTGACCGCGTAGCTCAGTTGGAAGAGCATTGGACTAGTATTCCAAAGGTCGTAGGTTCGAATCCTACCGTGGCCGGGCATATTTTTGAAGGTCGCCCGGTGTGGATATGCACTCAGAGTAACAGCGCAAACATATTATTCACCTGAGTACACAACACCAACACAGAAAAAGAAAATTCATATTACTAGAACATATTGGTATTGAAGGAACTAGATACTGTTCCGAAATATCACTTACTCGAACCATGCTGACCGCGTAGCTCAGTTGGAAGAGCATTGGGCTAGTATTCCCAAGGTCGTAGGTTCGAATCCCACCGTGGCCGGGCATATTTTTCAAGCTTGCCCGGTGTGGATATGCATTCAGAGTAACATGGCAAAAATATTATTCCCCTGAGTACACAACACCAACACAGAGAAAAAAAAAATTCATATTACTAGAACATATTGGTATTGAAGGAACCAGATACTGTTCCGAAATATCACTTACTCAAACCGTCCTGACCGCGTAGCTCAGTTCGAAGAGCATTGGGCTAGTATTCCAAAGGTCGTAGGTTCGAATCCCACCGTGGCCGGGCATATTTTTCAAGCTCGCCCGGTGTGGGTATGCACTCAGAGTAACATCGCAAACATATTATTCACCTGAGTACACAACACCAACACAGGAAAAAAAATTCATATTACTAGAACATATTGGTATTGAAGGAACTAGATACTGTTCCGAAATATCACTTACTTGAACCATGCTGACCGCGTAGCTCAGTTGGAAGAGCATTGGGCTAGTATTCCAAAGGTCGTAGGTTCGAATCCTACCGTGGCCGGGCAAATTTTTGAAGCTCGCCCGGTGTGGATATGCACTCAGAGTAACATCGCAAACATATTATTCACCTGAGTACACAACACCAACACAGGAAAAAAAATTCATATTACTAGAACATATTGGTATTGAAGGAAGTAGATACTGTTCCGAAATATCACTTACTCGAACCGTCCTGACCGCATAGGTCAGTTGGAAGAGCATTGGGCTAGTATTCCAAAGGTCGTAGGTTCGAGTCGGGCCGTTGCCGGGCATGTTTTTCAAGCTCGCCCGGTGTGGATATGCACTCAGATAACATGGCAAACATATTATTCACCTGAGTACAGAACACCAACACAGAGAAGAAAAAAATTCATATTACTAGAACATATTGGTATTGAAGGAACTAGATACTGTGCCGAAATATCACTTACTCGAACCGTCCTGACCGCGTAGCTCAGTTGGAAGAGCATTGGGCTAGTATTCCAAAGGTCGTAGGTTCGAATCCTACCGTGGCCGGGCATATTTTTCAAGGTCGCCCGGTGTGCATATCCACACAGAGTAACATCGCAAACATATTATTCACCTGAGTACACAACACCAACACAGAGAAGAAAAAATTCATATTACTACAACATATTGGTATTGAAGGAACTAGATACTGTGCCGAAATATCACTTACTCGAACCGTCCTGACCGCATAGCTCAGTTGGAAGAGCATTGGGCTAGTATTCCAAAGATCGTAGGTTCGAATCCCACCGTGGCCGGGCATATTTTCAAGCTCGCCCGGTGTGGATATGCACTCAGAGTAACATGGCAAACATATTATTCACCTGAGTACACAAAACCAACACAGAGAAAAAAAAATTCATATTACTAGAAGATATTGGTATTGAAGGAACTAGATACTGTTCCGAAATATCACTTACTCGAACCGTCCTGACCACGTAGCTCAGTTGGAAGAGCATTGGGCCAGTATTCCAAAGGTCGTAGGTTCGAATCCTACCGTGGCCGGCATATTTTTCAAGCTCGCCCGGTGTGGATATGCACTCAGAGTAACATCGCAAACATATTATTCACCTGAGTACACAACACCAACACCGAGAAACAAAAATTCATATTACTAGAACATATTGGTATTGAAGGAACTAGATACTGTTCCGAAATATCACTTACTCGAACCGTCCTCACCGCGTAGCTCAGTTGGAAGAGCATTGGGCTAGTATTCCAAAGGTCGTAGGTTCGAGTCGGGCCGTGGCCGGGCATGTTTTTCAAGCTAGCCCGGTGTGGATATGCACTCAGAGAAACATCGCAAACATATTATTCACCTGAGTACAGAACACCAACACAGAAAAGAAAAAAATTCATATTACTAGAACATATTGGTATTGAAGGAACTAGATACTGTGCCGAAATATCACTTACTCGAACCGTCCTGACCGCGTAGCTCAGTTGGAAGAGCATTGGGCTAGTATTCCAAAGGTCGTAGGTTCGAATCCTACCGTGGCCGGGCATATTTTTCAAGGTCGCCCGGTGTGGATATGCACTCCGAGTAACAGCGCAAACATATTATTCACCTGAGTACACAACACCAACACAGAAAAAAAAAATTCATATTACTAGAACATATTGGTATTGAAGGAACTAGATACTGTTCCGAAATATCACTTACTCGAACCGTCCTGACCGCATAGCTCAGTTGAAAGAGCATTGGGCTAGTATTCCAAAGGTCGTAGGTTCGAGTCGGGCCGTGGCCGGGCCATGTTTTTCAAGCTCGCACGGTGTGGATATGCACTCAGAGTAACATCGCAAACATATTATTCACCTGAGTACACAACACCAACACAGAGAAGAAAAAATTCATATTACTACAACATATTGGTATTGAAGGAACTAGATACTGTGCCGAAATATCACTTACTCGAACCGTCCTGACCGCATAGCTCAGTTGGAAGAGCATTGGGCTAGTATTCCAAAGGTCGTAGGTTCGAATCCCACCGTGGCCGGGCATATTTTCAAGCTCGCCCGGTGTGGATATGCACTCAGAGTAACATGGCAAACATATTATTCACCTGAGTACACAAAACCAACACAGAGAAAAAAAAAATTCATATTACTAGAAGATATTGGTATTGAAGGAACCAGATACTGTTCCGAAATATCACTTACTCGAACCGTCCTGACTGCGTAGCTCAGTTGGAAGAGCATTGGGCTAGTATTCCAAAGGTCGTAGGTTCGAATCCTACCGTGGCCGGGCATATTTTTCAAGGTCGCCCGGTGTGGATATGCACTCAGAGTAACAGCGCAAACATATTATTCACCTAAGTACACAACACCAACACAGAAAAAAATTCATATTACTAGAACATATTGGTATTGAAGGAACTAGATACTGTTCCGAAATATCACTTACTCGAACCGTCCTGACCGCGTAGCTCAGTTGGAAGAGCATTGGGCTAGTATTCCAAAGGTCGTAGGTTCGAATCCCACCGTGGCCGGGCATATTTTTCAAGCTCGCCCGGTGTGGATATGCACTCAGAGTAACATCGCAAACATATTATTCACCTGAGTACACAACACCAACACAGGAAAAAAAAATTCATATTAGTAGAACATATTGGTATTGAAGGAACTAGATACTGTTCCGAAATATCACTTACTCGAACCGTCCTGACCGCGTAGCTCAGTCGGAAGAGCATTGGGCTAGTATTCCAAAGGTCGTAGGTTCGAATCCCACTGTGGCCGGGCATATTTTTCAAGCTCGCCCGGTGTGGATATGCACTCAGAGTAACAGCGCAAACATATTATTCACCTGAGTACACAACACCAACACAGAAAAAAAAATTCATATTACTAGAACATATTCGTATTGAAGCAACTAGATACTGTTCCGAAATATCACTTACTCGAACCGTGCTGACCGCGTAGCTCAGTTGGAAGAGCATTGGGCTAGTATTCCAAAGGTCGTAGGTTCGAATCCCACCGTGGCCGGGCATATTTTTCAAGCTCGCCCGGTGTGGATATGCACTCAGAGTAACATCACAAACATATTATTCACCTGAGTACACAACACCAGCACAGAAAAAAATTCATATTACAAGAACACATTGGTATTGAAGGAACTAGATACTGTTCCGAAATATCACTTACTCGAACCGTCCTGACCGCGTAGCTCAGTTGGAAGAGCATTGGGCTAGTATTCCCAAGGTCGTAGGTTCGAATCCCACCGTGGCCGGGCATATTTTTCAAGCTTGCCCGGTGTGGATATGCACTCAGAGTAACATGGCAAAAATATTATTCACCTGAGTACACAACACCAACACAGAGAAAAAAAAAATTCATATTACTAGAACATATTGGTATTGAAGGAACTAGATACTGTTCCGAAATATCACTTACTCAACCCGTCCTGACCGCGTAGCTCAGTTCGAAGAGCATTGGGCTAGTATTCCAAAGGTCGTAGGTTCGAATCCCACCGTGGCCGGGCATATTTTTCAAGCTCGCCCGGTGTGGATATGCACCCAGAGTAACATCGCAAACATATTATTCACCTGAGTAGACAACACCAACACAGGAAAAAAAAAATCATATTAGTAGAACATATTGGTATTGAAGGAACTAGATACTGTTCCGAAATATCACTTACTCGAACCGTCCTGACCGCGTAGCTCAGCTGGAAGAGCATTGGGCTAGTATTCCAAAGGTCGTAGGTTCGAATCCCACCGTGGCCGGGCATATTTTCAAGCTCGCCCGGTGTGGATATGCACTCAGAGTAACATGCAAACATATTATTCACCTGAGTACACAACATCAACACAGAGAAAAAAGAAATTCATATTACTAGAAGATATTGGTATTGAAGGAACCAGATACTGTTCCGAAATATCACTTACTCGAACCGTCCTGACCGCATAGCTCAGTTGGAAGAGCATTGGGCTAGTATTCCAAAGGTCGTAGGTTCGAATCCTACCGTGGCCGGGCATATTTTTCAAGGTCGCCCGGTGTGGATATGCACTCAGAGTAACATCGCAAACATATTATTCACCTGAGTACACAACACCAACACAGAAAAAAAATTCATATTACAAGAACACATTGGTATGGAAGGAACTAGATACGGTTCCGAAATATCACTTACTCGAACCGTCCTGACCGCGTAGCTCAGTTGGAAGAGCATTGGGCTAGTATTCCAAAGGTCGTAGGTTCGAATCCCACTGTGGCCGGGCATATTTTTCAAGCTCGCCCGGTGTGGATATGCACTCAGAGTAACATCGCAAACATATTATTCACCTGAGTACACAACACCAACACAGAAAAATTCATATTACTAGAGCACATTGGTATTGAAGGAACTAGATACTGTTCCGAAATATCACTTACTCGAACCGTCCTTACCGCGTAGCTCAGTTGGAAGAGCATTGGGGTAGTATTCGAAAGGCCGTAGGTTCGAATCCCACCGTGGCCGGGCATATTTTTCAAGCTCGCCCGGTGTGGATATGTACTCAGAGTAACATCACAAACATATTATTCACCTGAGTACACAACACCAACACAGAAAAATTCATATTACTAGAACACATTGGTATTGAAGGAACTAGATACTGTTCTGAAATATCACTTACTCGAACCGTCCTGACCGCATAGCTCAGTTGGAAGAGCATTGCACTAGTATTCCAAAGGTCGTAGGTTCGAATCCCACCGTGGCCGGGCATATTTTTCAAGCTCGCCCGGTGTGGATATGCACTCAGAGTAACATCGCAAAGATATTAAATTCACCCGAGTACACAACACCAACACAGAAAAAATTCATATTACTAGAACACATTGGTATTGAAGGAACTAGATACTGTTCCGAAATATCACTTACTCGAACCGTCCTGACCGCGTAGCTCAGTTGGAAGAGCATTGCGCTAGTATTCCAAAGGTCGTAGGTTCGAATCCCACCGTGGCCGGGCATATTTTTCAAGCTCGCCCGGTGTGGATATGCACTCAGAGTAACATCGCAAACATATTATTCACCTGAGTACACAACACCAACACAGAAAAATTCATATTACTAGAGCACATTGGTATTGAAGGAACTAGATACTGTTCCGAAATATCACTTATTCGAACGGTCCTGACCGCGTAGCTCAGCTGGAAGAGCATTGGGCTAGTATTCCAAAGCTCGTAGGTTCGAATCCCACCGTGACCGGGCATATTTTTCAAGCTCGCCTGGTGTGGATATGCACTCAGAGTAACATCGCAAACATATTAAATTCACCTGAGTACACAACACCAACACAGAAAAAATTCATATTACTAGAACACATTGGTATTGAAGGAACTAGATACTGTTCCGAAATATCACTTACTCGAACCGTCCTGACCGCGAAGCTCAGTCGGAAGAGCATTGGGCTAGTATTCCAAAGGTCGTAGGTTCGAATCCCACCGTGGCCGGGCATATTTTTCAAGCTCGCCCGGTGTGGATATGCACTCAGAGTAACATCGCAAACATATTATTCACCTGAGTACACAACACCAACACAGAGAAATTCATATTACTACAACAAATTGGTATTGAAGGAACTAGATACTGTTCCGAAATATCACTTACTCGAACGGTCCTGACCGCGTAGCTCAGCTGGAAGAGCATTGGGCTAGTATTCCAAAGGTCGTAGGTTCGAATCCTACCGTGACCGGGCATATTTTTCAAGCTCGCCCGGTGTGGATATGCGCTCAGAGTAACATCGCAAACATATTATTCACCTGAGTACACAACACCAACACAGAAAAATTCATATTACTAGAACACATTGGTATTGAAGGAACTAGATACTGTTCCGAAATATCACTTACTCGAACCGTCCTGACCGCGTAGCTCAGTTGGAAGAGCATTGGGCTAGTATTCCAAAGGTCGTAGGTTCGAATCCTACCGTGGCCGGGCATATTTTTCAAGCTCGCCCGGTGTGGATATGCACTCAGAGTAACAGCGCAAACATATTATTCACCTGAGTACACAACACCAACACAGAAAAAAAAAATTCATATTACTAGAAGATATTGGTATTGAAGGAACTAGATACTGTTCCGAAATATCACTTACTCGAACCGTCCTGACTGCGTAGCTCAGTTGGAAGAGCATTGGGCTAGTATTCCAAAGGTCGTAGGTTCGAATCCCACCGTGGCCGGGCATATTTTTCAAGCTCGCCCGGTGTGGATATGCACTCAGAGTAACATCGCAAACATATTATTCACCTGAGTACACAACACTAACACAGAAAAAAAAAATTCATATTACCAGAACATATTGGTATTGAAGGAACTAGATACTGTGCCGAAATATCACTTACTCGAACCGTCCTGACCGCGTAGCTCAGTTGGAAGAGCATTGGGCTAGTATTCCAAAGCTCGTAGGTTCGAATCCCACCGTGGCCGGGCATATTTTTCAAGCTCGCCCGGTGTGGATATGCACTCAGAGTAACATGGCAAACATATTATTCACCTGAGTACACAAAACCAACACAGAGAAAAAAAAATTCATATTACTAGAACATATTGGTATTGAAGGAACCAGATACTGTTCCGAAATATCACTTACTCGAACCGTCCTGACCGCGTAGCTCAGTTGGAAGAGCATTGGGCTAGTATTCCAAAGGTCGTAGGTTCGAATCCTACCGTGGTCGGGCATATTTTTCAAGCTCGGCCGGTGTGGATATCCACTTAGAGTAACATCGCAAACATATTATTCACCTGAGTACACAACACCAACACAGAGAAAAAAAACTTCATATTACTAGAACATATTGGTATTGAAAGAACTAGATACTGTTCCGAAATATCACTTACTCGAACCGTCCTCACCGTGTAGCTCAGTTGGAAGAGCATTGGGCTAGTATTGCAAAGGTCGTAGGTTCGAATCCCACCATGGCCGGGCATATTTTTCAAGCTCGCCCGGTGTGGATATGCACTCAGAGTAACATGGCAAACATATTATTCACCTGAGTACAGAACACCAACACAGAGAAGAAAAAAATTCATATTACTAGAACATATTGGTATTGAAGGAACTAGATACTGTGCCGAAATATCACTTACTCGAACCGTCCTGACCGCGTAGCTCAGTTGGAAGAGCATTGGGCTAGTATTCCAAAGGTCGAGGTTCGAATCCTACCGAGGCCGGGCATATTTTTGAAGGTCGCCCGGTGTGGATATGCACTCAGAGTAACATCGCAAACATATTATTCACCTGAGTACACAACACCAACACAGAAAAAAAAATTCATATTACTAGAACATATTGGTATTGAAGGAACTAGATACTGTTCCGAAATATCACTTACTCGAACCGTCCTGACCGCGTAGCTCAGTTGGAAGAGCATTGGGCTGGTATTCCAAAGGTCGTAGGTTCGAATCCCACCGTGGCCGGGCATATTTTCAAGCTCGCCCGGTGTGGATATGCACTCAGAGTAACATGCAAACATATTATTCACCTGAGTACACAACACCAACACAGAGAAAAAAGAAATTCATATTACTAGAAGATATTGGTATTGAAGGAACCAGATACTGTTCCGAAATATCACTTACTCGAACCGTCCTGACTGCGTAGCTCAGTTGGAAGAGCATTGGGCTAGTATTCCAAAGGTTGTAGGTTCGAATCCCACCGTCGCCGGGCATATTTTTCAAGCTCGCCCGGTGTGGATATGCACTCTGAGTAACATCGCAAACATATTATTCACCTGAGTACACAACACCAACACAGAGAAAAAAAATTCATATTACTAAAACATATTGGTATTGAAAGAACTAGATACTGTTCCGAAATATCACTTACTCGAACTGTCCTCACCGCGTAGCTCAGTTGGAAGAGCATTGGGCTAGTATTCCAAAGGTCGTAGGTTCGAATCCCACCGTGGCCGGGCATATTTTCAAGCTCGCCCGGTGTGGATATGCACTCAGAGTAACATGGCAAACATATTATTCACCTGAGTACACCACACCAACACAGAGAAAAAAAAAATTCATATTACTAGAAGATATTGGTATTGAAGGAACCAGATACTGTTCCGAAATATCACTTACTCAAACCGTCCTGACCGCGTAGCTCAGTTCGAAGAGCATTGGGCTAGTATTCCAAAGGTCGTAGGTTCGAATCCCACTGTGGCCGGGCATATTTTTCAAGCTCGCCCGGTGTGGATATGCA
This sequence comes from Paramuricea clavata, assembly GCA_902702795.2. Taxonomy (NCBI): domain Eukaryota; kingdom Metazoa; phylum Cnidaria; class Anthozoa; order Malacalcyonacea; family Plexauridae; genus Paramuricea; species Paramuricea clavata. Next base: position 37,155 of record CACRXK020001896.1, on the reverse strand, counting down.
CTCAGAGTAACACCACAAATATCATATTCACCCGAGTACACTACACCAACACAAAAAAAAACATATGACTAGAATACATTGGTATCGAAGGAACTAGATTCTGTTCCGAAATATCACTTACTCGAACCGTCCTGACCGCGTAGCTCAGTTGGAAGAGCATTGGGCTAGTATTCCAAAGGTCGTAGGTTCGAATCCCACCGTGGCCGAGCATATTTTTCAAGCTCGCCCGGTGTGGATATACACTCAGAGTAACACCACAAATATCATATTCACCTGAGTACACTACACCAACACAGAAAGAAATAAAAAAATTCATATTACTAGAATACATTGGTATCGAAGGAACTAGATTCTGTTCCGAAATATCACTTACTCGAACCGTCTTGACCGCGTAGCTCAGTTGGAAGAGCATTGGGCTAGTATTCCAAAGGTCGTAGGTTCGAATCCCACCGTGGCCGGGCATATTTTTCAAGCTCGCCCGGTGTGGATATACACTCAGAGTAACACCACAAATATCATATTCACCTGAGTACACTACACCAACACAGAAAAAAAATTTCATATACAAAATTATTTTAAAGTATAACCAGCGAAGACGTAAGCCACTAACTACCCTGCGCGGCTGCGCGCAGACTATATAATGACATATATATGTCATCCGTCCGGTCCATCCGTCGCCATCCGTCCGTCCGTATCCGCGTTTTATCCTAACCCGTTTTTAAAACACAAAGTTTGCATCATTAAATTAAGGCAGTGCGGTTCGTCATGATCAACATTTTCAAAAGCGGCCAATTAGTTGGAAAATTTGAAAGATGATGAAATTTTCAAAGAAAGCAAAAATGTATACAAGACAATCTCACATGTGGAATTTTTTCACTTACGTACTGCCTTGTGATGCAGTACAAGTACAAATACAAATAACAAAGCATTTGTAAATTCTAAAACATAATTAAAAAATCATACGACACATTTAAGATTTTAATATCGTATTTCAGCCGCGTTTATACTGTTTGGCGCATTCGCTGCGTTATATTCATTTATATACACAGAAAAGCATGTCATTGTCCATGCAGACCATAGGCAAAAAGCATTTGTCAACCACATACCAAATTTAAGCAATCGTTAAATCATCGCGTATAATATTAAAAATAAAAGCGCCGCATATTATTAGTGCTCGAACCACTGCGTATAATTGCAAAAGCACCGCGTATATAAATGGCGAAAGCACCGCGTATAATACTGGAACCACCGCGTATAATGGCGAAAGCACCTTGTATAATGGCGAAAGCACCGCCGTATAATGCTAAAAGCACACAACAAAATGCCGTTTGATCACTCTAAGCCAGCTATGGCTTTCCATAAAAGAAGACCAAAGATGAAAGATGATCACATCGCCTGTTTGCCTTATGCCTGACCGCGCTGCACCACGGTTAAAATTCACTGGTACCGTCATGCAATGCGCCAAATAGAAAATTTTGATTTCGACCCACAAAACAAAATTAGGATCTGCTGCCTTGCTCGCTCGCTTCAGGCTCTCTCGCTGCGTCAGCAATAATCTGCTGTGGTTTGTGTCTGAGCTACCTGAAAACATATCTCAAACGTGGTGGTCCAGTGCAGGTAATATTCTACAATAAGCTGCCCTGGTTTGTGTCTGAACAACCTGAAAAAGATATCTCATGATCAACCGTGGTGGTCCAGTACTCCAATGTAGGTCGTATTCCACAATAAGCTGTCGTGGTTTGTGTCTGAACTACCTGAAAAAGATATCTCAAACGTGGTGGTCCAGTGCAAGTAGTTTTCTACAATAAGCCGCCGTAGTTGTGTCTGAACTACCTGAAATTGAAATCTCTCAGACGTGGTGGTCTAGTGTAGGTAGTTTTCTGCAATAAGCTGCTGTGGTTGTAAACAAAAACTAAAATTAATATGTAATTGCTGATGAAAAACTCGAACACTCACTGTATAACTTGTCCACAGCCATGACAATAAGGCAGTTGTGAGTTGCCTGTACTTGGACTGGCAGGTTTTGGTTTAGGTGCTGATACAGCCACTGGTCGGTATGACTGGAACGCAGGCGCAGGTGGCGGAGGCCCTGGACTGGTGGGCTGGGGACTAGCTTGACGTCGTTCGACATAGGCCGCCCTAGCCGCATCAGATGGTCGAGTAAAGTTGACTTCGGACGGTAATACTTGCATGGGTTTTACTCCAGGTGGGCAGGGGGGTGGTTCCTTCGTATTCATAGGTGCCTGGACGGGGGGTTTGGCGGTGCGGACACTTGATGTAACCGTATAAGGGCGTGGTTGGGGTGCGGCACGATTTCGATCACCTTCTGGCTGGGAGAACACACTTGGATGGCCATCTGAATAAGGGAACACAATCTCACTTCAATCTACTCTTCCTTTTACAGGCCTGTAAATTAGTGTTGGTCATCGGACATTATCCAGCCAAATTTCCCCAATGAAAATTTCTTATAACCGAACATGTGACCGACCGATTAAGCTGGTCAAATATCTAATCTCGAATAACTTATTTTTAACTTTTACTAATGAAATTAAAGCAATGCAAACGATCCCCCCCCCCCATTTCTTGCTGCATAATCTACATAGGCGTACGAGACAGGGGGCAGGAGGGACAACTGCCCTCCCC
>CACRXK020001896.1:4005-34492 GCA_902702795.2 Paramuricea clavata | reverse complement strand
CCCCCCCCCCCCCCCCCCCCCGAACTTGAAAAGAACTTGAAAAAACATGGAAATTCGGGCAAATGCTAGGAAAAATGAAGAAAATTTGGGCAAATATATCACAAAATACATTAAATTTTGGTCATTTCATTCCAATATTTGACAATTCGGGCAAGTGCCCCCCCCCCTCCCCGGAAAATATCAGGCCCATACGTCATGGCTAATAATGAGGGTAAATATCGAGATTTTTGGATATCTCGTTCTATAGAACTAACAGTAGATGGAATATTTACCTCCACCATCAACATGTCTTTGCAGCAGTTTAAAAGATCTTGACTGTCCAGCCGGTAGTTCATCTTCATTCACAAATGCCTCTGGAGGTGGTGGCGGCAGATCTAAAATGGTTCAAGTAAGTTTCTTAAATGTATGCAACCTTTTGGACGAGAACACTATGAATGGAATGATATTAAAAGAACAACGATCTGTCACGACTCACGACCGTAAAAGATTTCCGCCACATGAAAATCTAAAACGACTTGAGCAACGTCCAACATATGATCTGTACAACGACATGGAACGATTTGTAAAACGGAATGAAATTATCAGTATATTGGCGTGATCATGAAACCATCCAATGACGCGACTCCGAGAAATATAATGAAGTATTTTGAAAAATGATTCAATTGACGATTGTGATGAATATTCGAAATTATGATGAGGGTACCTGTACTTGCGCAAAGGTATTGCTGTTGATATTGTTCATGTTGTTGTAGTTGCTATGGCTGTTGCTATGGACGTTGTTCGTGTAGAATACCAGTGCTGTTCTTGTTATTATTGTCGTTGTCGTTGATGTTGTTGCTGCTGGAACAGTTGCTGTTGTTCCTGCGGTTGTAGAGTACGTGTAATTGCTGTTATTGCTGCCGTCATTACTGTTGTTTTTGTTGCTGTCGTTGTTGCTATTGTCGCTGCTGTTGTCTTCGTCGTTGTTGTTGTCAATGATTCTTATTGTTGTTGTTGTTTTTGTTTGTTGTTCTGTTTTTGTTTTTGTTGTTGGTTGTTGTTGCTGTTGTTGTTGTTGTTGTTGCTGCAGAAACAGTTGCTGTTGTTCCTGCGGTTGTAGAGTACGTGTAATTGCTGTTATTGCTGCCGTCATTACTGTTGTTTTTGTTGCTGTCGTTGTTGCTGTTGTCGCTGCTGTGGTCTTCGTCGTTGTTGTTGTCAATGATTCTTATTGTTGTTGTTGTTTTTGTTTGTTGTTCTGTTTTTGTTGTTGGTTGTTGTTGTTGTTGTTGTTGGTTGTTGGATGTTGTTGTTGTTGTTGTTGCTGCTGGAACAGTTGCTGTTGTTCCTGCGGTTGTAGAGTACGTGTAGTTGCTGTTATTGCTGCCGTCATCACGTTGTTTTTGTTGCTGTCGTTGTTGCTGTTGTCGCTGCTGTTGTCTTCGTCGTTGTTGTTGTCAATGATACTTATTGTTGTTGTTTTTGTTTGTTGTTCTGTTTTTGTTGTTGTTGTTGGTTGTTGGTTGTTGTTGTTGTTGTTGCTGCTGGAACAGTTGCTGTTGTTCCTGCAGTTGTAGAGTACGTGTAATTGCTGTTATTGCTGCCGTCATTACTGTTGTTTTTGTTGCTGTCGTTGTTGCTGTTGTCGCTGCTGTTGTCTTCGTCGTTGTTGTTGTCAATGATTCTTATTGTTGTTGTTGTTTTTGTTCGTTGTTCTGTTTTTGTTTTTGTTGTTTTTGTTGTTGGTTGTTGCTGTTGGTTGTTGTTGTTGGTTGTTGTTGTTGGTTGTTGTTGTTGGTTGTTGTTGGTTGTTGTTGTTGTCAATGATTTTTATTGTTGTTGCTGTTGTTTTTGTTTGTTGTTGTTGCAGCTGTTGTTGTCGCTGCTATGGTTGTTGTCGTTGTCGTCGTCGTCGTTCATGATTTTTATTGTTTTGTTGTTGTTCAGACGTTGTCCAAAGATTGCAGTTAATTTCACTCAGCCATGCAATGTAATAAATAGGTAGAGGAAGAAGGATGAGAGAAATGGCTGGTAACCAACCGAGTGACCCTGAATCACAAGAAAGCTCGAAATATGAATCTAGCATAATACCCAATTAAACATGTACAATATGAAATACACGAATGAACGTCTAATTATTAAACGAACATTATTTCTAACAAGACCCTTTAAATATGTAAACGGTCGGGGATAACTGGTAAAGGTGCTTGCATTATTACTCAGTTGACACTTAAGGCTAAGCCTATCGTTGCGTTAACATTAGTGGTGGCAATAAACCAATTCAGAGTGTTGACTGCGCATCTGAACGACTCGTTCTGCGTCGGATAAATTGTAGTTGAAATGTTGAATCATATCATGACCAGAAGCATTAAAATGTCAAAGTATTTAACTGAAACTGTCTGTACCAGTGTAGGTAGTACCAATGTGAAAATGCTGTGCTGAGTGGTTATATTACTACCTAAAAAAAAAGCAGAAACTCGACGTTTCGACGAAGGGCCTTCGCTCGAAACGTCGAGTTTCTGCTGTTTTTTAAGGTAGTAATATAACCACTCAGCACAGCATTTTTAAAGTATTTAACTGTTCTTATAACCACAACGGAACTTGGTACCTGATGCCAGAAGCATTAAAATGTCAACGTATTCAGCTGTTCTTGTAACCACAATGGAACTTGGTCCATGCATTAAACAACTGATCTACTAGCATATTTTGTCTTCTGTTTAAATATTTTTAATTTAAAGCGAATCAACCGTGCGGACATTAATGGATGATTCCAGCTGTAGACGAAATTTTGATTTAGACAAGAAGAACGAAATCCATTACCATAGCTGGAAAAAGCATCTTAAAATGAGTAAAATTGCAAAGTTTGGTTGCGAATTGTTGTAAAATGAGCAAAATATAGCCTTGTGAAGTTCGCAATTTTTGTATATATTTGCATTACGCGCGGGGAAAATAACCATTTTTGAGCCGAAAGTGGTTATTTTTAACGCGCGTAATACAAATATATACAAAATTTGCGAACTTCACAGGACTATATCTTCTTCATTTTACAACATTTAGCAACCAATCTTTGCAGTTTTACTCATTCTAAGACGCTCTTTCTAGCTATGTATATTCTAATTCTGCCAGTCTCAGCAACATGTTATAGTACAGCAGCAATTTATCGTTTGGATGCGCAGTGGAAATTCTGAATTGGCTCAGTATAGGTGTGAATTATTGTGAATGTGTCAACTATCGTTAGTAACTGAAGGTTAATATACCATTATCTTCGTCCTCTTTCCTAGTTAGATGTTTTTGTAGCCGATGAAAGGATCGTGACTGGACCTTGGATCGATTGTCACTGTCCCCTGGAAATATCAGCCAGTACAAGAAAAAAACGGATAATAAAATCCTGGTGCCGTTTCCTTATAAGGGATCGTTCATTTTTTATACATTAGGGGCTGTTTATATGGGGCAAGCCAGCCTCAGTATCCAAGTTGCCCCGGTTTAGGCAAGATCCCACCTTTGTTATTATTTCCTACTAAATTTTTATTTCCTACTAAATTTCATTTTGCGTTTATATAACTGACCAGAGCTCTTGGGTGACTGGGCGGGGTATTTCCCTCTCTCCTCCGCAGAGGCGATTGCTCCCAGCGCGCCTCTCTCCCCCAGGAAACTTCATGTAAGCGCGCATCTCCCCAATCGAAACTTCATCTAAGCCTGTTCCAATCGCCTCTGCGGAGGAGAGGGGGTATTTCCCATATAAATGCAAAGACTCTCGCCTATATGTTCACTCAAATATATTGCTGTAAATAAGTTTTTTCGACCGATTTTGATCTTAAAATGTCTCTGTGAACAATTATATGGGTTATATCCATGAAAGTTGCTCACAGAAGTTAGAATTTCAGTTTCGTATAGCATATTATACTATTTATAGTGGTGAGACCAGTGGTTTGTTTTGGCAAGCCCACATGCTTCAAATGTCTCATGTAAACACAGGATGAAATCAACTCGGCAAAGCGAGCTAGTTTGGGTACCCGGGCTGGCTCACCTCCCTATAAACACCCCCATAGGGTGGGGTGGGAGATTCTTATATCCCATAGAAAAATCTCACAGGGATACAAGTGTCAATGGGTCAACTGTATGGGGAATGGGGATGGTTCTATCTAGTATCAATAGGGCTGCAGAATACAGCTAGTATCCACAATTGTACACCATATGAACATCCTGGCTAAAATTTTACTGTGTTTGGCTAACCGAGAAATATCCCTATTTGGGGTATACTATTTTGGGGTTAACTACCTACCATAGTCTGGCTAATGTACAGTAACCATGAATTTGGTTATATATTATTTGACCAAGACGTCCTGGTTAAATTAACCAGACTCAATTAGGTGGGAAAATAAGCAGGTGCCCAGGTTCCAGAATCTTGGTTACATTAACCAAAGTATGGTAAAAAGTGAGATGAATTAACCAGGAAATATAACCAGGAATAATAAGTTAATATTTAACCAAAATAGGTTATTTCTAGGTCAATCTAAAAAATTATATTAATTCAACACCAAGAATTAAAGATTATGTTATAAATTAAGCTTTGCAAATTGTCAAAAGTAGTAAATTATTAATTTACTGTGACAGAAGCAGAAGTGGGCCACTTTTTGTATTTTCACAGTAATTTTTGTCACCGACAGAAAACTTAATTTTAAAAATAAATAATTTTCAGTGAATGAAAGTTACCATCAATGTCATTGTCCGGTTGTCTTGATGTCGACGTCAATCCAGAATCGTTTATGCTAGAATTTCTCAACATTCTTAGAACTTCTGAATCATCATAGTTATCCGGATCTTTTGCAGGTTTCCTAGAAATAGATTTTAAGCAAATTGCTAACACAATTTGATATCATATACAGTAGCAACCAATCACAAATTGTCCCTGAAATCCTTGCGATCTACATCTGGAAACAAGCAACAATTTAATGCATGTCCTTAGAGACATGAAAAACCTATTTCATATTATTCTGACAAAGCAGAGAAATTTGGGAAATATTGACGTCTATGTTTTAGGCAATCCATAGGATGATTGGATATATATATGGCTGTCCGGCTAAATTCCTCATGGCTATAAATTATCTTTTCAACAAACTTACGATAATGGTTTCATTTGCACAGGAGAACTCTGAACACCAAAAGGTCTAGGTTTTGCATTGAATTTGTGATCCACCCTGCCAGACTGAGTCATATCTGTAATTACTATTGGTGATTTTGACCCCATTGACTTGGCTATATTTCCAGCTCTCCTGCAATGGAAGAAAAAGATCTTTAAAACCAATTAGTGGCAGCGTTATAAAACAGAGTAAAATAATATGGCATATTAGACAGAATAAAGTAATAAAGTAGGGCCCCTTAAATGAAAATCCAATTGGAATTCCAATAGGAATTAAATTCTCCTCTTGGAATCCATTTAACTTTGGAGAGAAAAATCATTTCAACTGGAATTTTTGTTAAAAACTGTGTGGGTTTGTGAATGTTTTGTTTTGACAGAAAAAGTATGACAGATTCTCTTCCAAAAAGGAACAGTCAGATTTACTTACGCTGTTAGTCATTTACCCATAGGCGGATTTTCATATTTATTACTGGGGTGGTGCCAGAAAGTTTAGGGGGGTGAGCCGTGAGCAGGCGATTGAAACAACAAAGTGTCATGCACCAAACCCCAGTAAGGTCTATATTCTAGAAGTGGAGCACTAGAGCCGCGAGGGGGAGTCTAGAGAGCAGAAAACAAAGTATCCCTGGAAAAATTTGAAAAAAATCATGATTTCTAGCTTCGAAAAAAAGTTTTTTGAAGTTGTCATATCATTGGATTTGGCATGTCCGATTGTCTGTAATGAGATTTGAGAGAGTTAAAGTTAAATGAACCTATAAAAGTATAAACCCAATAGGCCAATACACAATATGCTATTACTTTTATAAAGTCATTGACATTGTGTCGTTTGAATCCGAGTACATTTTATGATGCAACTCCGATGTAAATAATATTTGGGCCGTAAAGATTAAATCTAGGCAAGTCTATTTCCTAAAAGAATTAAAAACTAAAAATAATGTTCGTAAAAATTCCAAACGTTCCTTGGAAGCAAGCTATTTGCATGACAAGGCACTGCAAACTCTATTCAGGGGAGATAATAGAGTTTCAAAACTTTACAATTGCTCCAATAAACCAGTGAATGCAAGCGAGGAGCGATTAGTTTCAGAGTATTGCACTTTTCTATTTGAGTGTACTCCTACGTTTATTTTGTATCATCAACACTCTGCATGTTGGAGTGGACTAGGGATGAGCCGATTAATCGGTAAATAATCGGCAAAGCCGATTAATCGGCCGTTTTTTAAATAATCGGTAATCGGCCGATTATTGCCTGAAAATCGGCACATAATCGGCCATAAGACTTTTTCTGCAGCTGCCGAGCACATGCTAGAATACTGAATACAAGCGAATAGATTTTCACATTTTGTTGCAAAACCTGTGTCTTTTGCCTCAAGCGAAGTGAAGCTGGGAACATATCCACTGAAAAACGCAGCAGACTAGCTCCGCATAGCTGACAATATCCTGTTTTCACACCATAATCTGCCAAAACTTAACTTTGACTATTGACATGCAAGATTGAAGCTGTTTTTAATTGTACATAGTGTGTACTGTAAACAATAAAACTCATTTACAACTTCATTGTTGGTCATTTTGTGATTTTTCGCTTGCTTTTTAAAATAATCGGCGGTTACCAATTAATCGGCCGATTAGTTACGATAATCAGCTTATAAATAATCGGCCTCAGTAATCGGCAATTTTCCTTATCGGCTCATCCCTAGAGTGGACTATTTAATTATTTTTTATTATGCCGAATATTGGGGGGTTGAAAATGTTTTTGGAGGGGTGGACATTTTTGTTTGGGGGGTTATAGCTAATATAAATCCGTCTATGCATTTACCAGGATACATTTCCGAAATAAATTGATTACTAAATTGACTATTGTAATAAAATTTCTGTGACTGGTCCGTTGACGCTTGTTATGTTTTGCTAGACTTTTGAACCAAATTCCGATTGCTAATTGGGAATTCCTGTTAACAAATATTGGTAACCGCCGATAAACCGATCAGATGGAAATTGGATTTCTTGATCTGCTCATTCCCTACAACTGTGCTAATTTATTGGTGGTTGTAGAAAAAATGCTTCACTTGATCCAGAAAATGTCTGATGTCCAATTGTTATTCTAGGCAGTGTTCTTCAATATCTTGCATAATACAGAGTAAAATAAAGTGTATCATGATAAAAGATAAAGTGCATTGTGGCCATTATGGTTTAATCCGAGGGGTAAATTACTCTGAAAAAAGCGTACGAAGATTTTTGGGATTAAAAAATCCCGGCAATTTTTCTCGAGATTCTGGGATTTTTTCCCCAAATTTAAGGATTTGGGGATTTTTTCAGTTGATTTTTCCGAAATATGTTCCCTTATTTTTTTTCCGCCGAACTTTTTAGGAACGTTTTTGAGACTGATAATTCGTCGGAATTTTTTAGTTAAACGAAATAAATCAACGGAGGGCATTTTCATGCCAATTCACAATTTAAACGTTTAAATTTGATGGGATTTCTTAATATTGCAATAATTTTGAGGATTTTATGGTTTTTTCCAAGTATTTTATGCAATTTTTAGAGATTTCTAGGGATTTTGGGATTTTAGGATTTAGTAAGATCCTGGGATTTTTCCAAAGATTTTTTTGGATTTTTGATGAAGTGTACGAAGATTTTCAGAGTAATTTACCCCTCGGTTTAATCAGTTGACACTTAAGATATAGCCTAGTTAACCCATTGGAGAAAAATGCAAAATAAAAAGTACTGTGCAACATTTTAGCATAATAAATATAACTAATTTCTTAAATCACAGAGTGTTACTATGGATACCTAATATAAGGTAGTACTTTCACAAAAGCGCCTTTCAAAAGCAAAAAACTTCCTATTTCAATACAAACGATAGTTTTACTCACTTTGAGAATTATTTAATCGCATTCAATTAGAATATAATATTTCTTAAATTGTAACATATTTTGTTTCCTTTTAAATTTAATGCATATTAAATTTGTCGCAATTTGTGTTTCGCGAGATATAAAACTTTAAACATTAAATCTTAAAGACAATGTTTATTACAGATAAACATGTGTATCAACAATCGATATACAACTATATTACAGATGTTTAGTGAACATATTAGCGTTTGCTATCCAAATATTGTCCAGTTGTGATTAAACCAAATGTGAAATGGTGATATTGAATATCGTGTGATTAGAAACATATGGAATTCTCATTTGAACGGGCATAAATTACATTGTATTAAAATATAACCGTGATATTACTGGTACATTTAGGCCGGAAAATATTTCGGCAATACTACAATGAAACTGATCTGCTTTCCATACAAGCAATATAAATTTATCATGGTAAAACTCGATCAGATTATAACAAAACACGGCTTACAAATCAGCGAAAATTAATATGCAAGCATGGCTTTATATATATCTGTTTTATAAAATATACTATAAACAGTACAGATATCTACCAAATAGCAAAGTTATTAAATTTTTATAAAATATACCTACATTAAATGCCTGTTGGTGCATCACAAAACCAAAGGTCATATATATGAGTTTGAAAGCGGTCTAGTAAATTTCTATATACAAATTTATATCTGTATACAGTAGACATTTATAACAGCTCGTTTGCAAGGGTTAGCTAAAATTCAGTAAAATAAGCAACACAAACATAGACTTACCTAACTAGTCTAAGTTGTAATATGTCCTTGGAGGATTTTATTATATTTTGGGCGTCCAAGTGGACTAAATGCTCGGTGGGTTCGTTATTAATTTCGTCTATAAGATCTCCTTCCAAAATTCCTTGTAAGTCTGCTTTCCCGCCCGGAGTTACCTGAAAAAGCAAAATAAAATCGTAAATGTTAACAGTAGTGTTTAAATGTCTTAGAGAAATCATGTTCAGGTGATAAAAATGCGCAAAACACTGAATTTTGGTCAACAGACGCGGCAGTTTCATACATAAATGGGATAGTCATTATTACACGAACGGCGCCAGGGCCAGGCGAAATTAAGGCGCAAAACTTACCCTTGCAATTGACAAAGCTGTCCCAAAATCCTTTCCACCTTGCAGTCGAAAACCCCAAGGACCTCCACCAGTTAAATTGACGACGTATTCGCCTGCCATTTTAGCGAGAAAGCCGAAAATTTGAAAATAATAAAGCTACAGAGATTAAATGTCAGGGCACTCGCAACCTACGCGCGTGATTGTTTATCGTTCTTCCTCTACCTCTCTCGCATTCTGATTGGTCCAAAAACAATAGAATTATCAACAGCGATCGCTGATTGGCTGTGCGACAAATAGATAAATAACATATATATGGCTTAGATTATAAATTTTACTCACCGTGAAATTGATTTCGCTTCCCAAGTGATTTCCAGATTTTTATAAATAACCAAGGTAGGAATTTATGTAATATGCGTAGAGCTTAAAAACTAATTGCTTCTTTGTCTACCGTTTATGATAAAATGTCTCTGTAATATAAATCTCTGCCCCTTGACAGTTACCTTAGCGAGTACCCGGAAATTCCAAAGCGCTTCTTCAAATTTTACCTAATTTGGTCATGAATGCACTCGGATATAAAACATTTGTCAACAGCACAAAGTTAATCATATATTCAGACCAATAACTTGTTTAAAATTTTAGCAAATATTTCCTGTTATGACCCCCCTAAAGGAATGATCTAGATGAATAAGATGATAAATATTTTACCAGCAAAGTACATTTTAAAAGATTTTAATTGTACTATTAACTATTTTTTGTGCAACAAAAACCTTGCAACATTGTCGGCGGACGGACCATCTGTTTTACATTTGTTCAGAATATTTTGTCTCAATTTTATTACAAAATTTGTTAGTGTAGTTTTTAATAGACGATTTTGTTCGTCACGGGGAGAGCGCTGGTGCTCAAAGGGTACACCAGTCTATCTGCCATTAGCCTGCTAATCTGCCATCAGCCCATGTGTCTAGTTGACGTATAAGTCCTGATGCACCCTACTATTGCCTACTGTTTCATTCTGTCTAACGCCAGACGATTTTACTCGTCAAGGAGAGCGCTGGCACTCAATGGATTATTTCTAGATCCGCAGTTCTCTGAGTTACAATTTGAAACCCCACAGAAACAACTGTTTAAAGTTTAAACACTAAGGTCTAAGCAGATACAGATATTCAATATAGAATAGTTTAATTTAGTCTTGATTTCCTGCCGTATAGTTATTATAAACTGGGTCTGAGTAAAGGACGGTGCTTCATTGATACTGGATCTTTTACGAAGAAACCGCAACTGGTAGACGAGCTAATATTAGACGCAATACTAGAATAGGTAGTCGGTAGATACTACACATATGGAATAAATATATCGTCGCTAGCATTGGATTAATTCACGCAATTTGAAAATCACGCAATTTGCTTCTCATTCAACATATAAATGGCCAGCTTTAGTAATTTTTCTGTTTCTTGTGTTATGCACTCAGGCGAAAATATATGTTTGTGATGTTGTCTCTGAGTGTGTCCACACCGGGGCGGGAGAGCTGAAAAGTTTGTTTGACCGCGGTGGGAATCGGACCCGCGACGGTTTGCTAGTCCAATGGCAATGCTCGGAACTCAGTCTAGTTTGGCTTCGATGACGACTCGTTTGTTCAGTAGAGCATTATTAAAGCAAACCAAAGGTCGAGGGTTCGATTCCCACCGCGGTCTGAGCAAACTTTTCACCTTGCCCGGTGCGGGCACGCACACTCAAACCAACATCACAAACATAAAGCTTTGGGATCCTTTAGTAATTCTAAGATGTTTCACTGCAATATTTTTACTGCGCCTTGTTCTGTATGAAACTGCGTCTGCCAATTGTGGACGGAAGATGTGCGCTGTATTTTGCTGTGCAATGAGTGTTTACGCGACAACGCGCAACCCGCGCAGGTAGTTTATTCCAGAGTCTACGCTGCAACCAGTGAGCCATTTCCTACGTTTTCAGAGTGACATTTGGTTTTGTGTTTGCCTTATATTTGTATGGGTGGTTAGTTTATAACTATTTCAGTTATATTTCGAAAGCACAATCTTAGAACTGCCCATTTTAAGTTAAAATGGGAGGCCTGAGGATGACCTTTGTCTTTGACTTGACATCGATTCAAGTCAGAATAACACCAGGTTTTATCAACTGATAACTTGTTTAGCGATAAGAAAACTGTTTACGACCTTCATAGCTATTGGACGTCAATTTCCGCCTTCTCGAAGTCACTTTTCTCATTGCCCGGATGACTGAAGTTCTCGCTTGCGGGGAAGCGAGAAATACCATAACTAGTCACTTAGCCTTTAATAGGGAACAAATAGTCCACAGACAGAGCTTTCCAGTACAAATAAATTAATTAGTTTAAGAGATTTCCCCTGTTCGCCTTACCCAAAAGAGCTTAATTATGGTGATTATTTCAATTATTTTTTCTAACATTTGAAAACGCCTCCGCGAGACTTCTATTAAAATTCTATAAATACCGCTCCGATATTGCTTTTTGTATTGTTATAAACACATTTCTCGGCGTTTCAAATTTCCCAAACAAACGTTTTCCTTTGATCAAAACTTTAAAAAAGTAAATGTATAAAGGAAGTTCTTAATTAATTAAAAAGACCATGTCAAGTCCGTTCTGCGCATCAGTTCCGCTTATAACAAAGGGGGACCCACAGTATATAAACATTGCCCACATTTTGCATCTTTCGAACTTTTTTGAATTGAAACGTACTCTAGTTTATATTCATTTACGATAGCGAACCAGAAAAGTGTTAGATATTCAGTTAGTATGTCTTATTTTACAAATATGGCAATTCAAAATGTAAACAAAGGATTTGTTTACATTACGGACTTCAGACATGGTCTTTAACTATCTCGTATACCCCCTCCCCCCGCCCAAAAACTTTACAAAAAGTTTACCATTCAGTTGTCATCATGTCCTCTACCACTTCTGTGAGTTGAGTTTTGTGCAATTTTCTGCAGTTTAAAGTCATGTTGTTTGCACATGTACTTTCTTTGGAGACACCATTTGCCTCCTGACAAATCAGAAAATGGTCAAGATATAGTGACTCTGACTGATTTGCATATCGTATTGACATATCACTGCCGGACAATGCTTTTGAGTCCTCAATATTTGAGTGAGTCATGTTTTGGAAATGACAATATATTTTTATTACCCAACCCTTGAGTTGTTTTGAAAAGTCAGACCAATACCGCATCTAGTAACTTGCCGAGCACGCACACAAAAAGGTGGGTACACTAGTTGTAGTTCTGTATATCTGTCTACTCTGTGTTGTCAACTCATATAACTTTTGTCATTTTACTGTAACATTCGGCAATACCTGAAATCGGCCAACCGATCGTTTGTGTGTAAACGTACTGTTGTGCGGTTTTAAAAATTGGTTGGTGCTCAAGTAATTGGCATATGTTTTTTCATAGCTATTATTAATGTAAATATTTAAGAAATCTTTACAGTTTGTAACGGGGAGTGCCTCGCATGGGACTTTGAGTCCCGTTCGCACTCTACCGCTTGGACATGGTCCAATAAATTGATTTAAAATAAAAAAAAATAAAACAAAAAAAGATCATCCAACTTCCTGATTGAAAGGCCCTCTTTGACAACGGGAAGACTTCGCCACTAATACAGCGCAAAAGCTGATTAATCGAATTGTATTTGAATAAGATACGGGAAACTAAAGTTTGTGTTTTTGCGTTTAATATTAAAGTACGGAATATCTACATTTTACATCGTTAAAAATATCAAATCTCTGACCCATTTTGTGCAAGTACAATGTCAATGGTTATTTTTACCAATAGCGACGCCACCTTGAATCGTGATGCATTATGGTCTGCTAGCCATAATGGTAAAAAGAAAATTTAACGATAAAATATGACTTTTCCCTTGACAAGTTTCCCTTGACAAGTTTTATTTGCTCAAGTGTGTGGAAAAAGATTACCGAATCTCACGCACTCTCATCAACTGAATTTTGATTCTGTTCCAACTGAATTTTGATGAGAACTTTTGTTTATGAGAATTTTTGAATTTTTGCTTGATGAGAATTCTTGAAGTTCTGGTTCAACTGAAATTTGATGTGAATTTTTGCTCGTTTGACCTAATTGACCAGTGATTTCCACTCAATTCCTATCAACCCTTTTTGAGAAACGATAATCAGGGCCGTAGCTAGAACGATAATTGGGGGGGGTGTATATTCATATATTCGTGTTCTGCCCGACAGCTTTCTTTTGAAAGTGATTGTTTTTACGGTACGTGAAAATGAATATATGAATATACACCCCCCCCCCCCAATTATCGAGTCTAGCTACGGCCCTGACAATAATTTGCGGCATGACTGTTTTCTCAACTCCCACGCCCCCGGTATGAGAGATGGTAGTCATGAATTGTTACAGGGAACGTTTCAAGCTCTTGATGCAATTGTATAAAAGCTGAAGATTCTTTTTCAAAAACACCGAGTGCACTGATTGAGAGATTAATGAAGTTTACCGGATGGAATTTTTTCTTTTGTTCTATGATCATCTCTTTATATTTTGAGTATTTGCGCTGTATATTATTCCTTAGGTTAGTCTCATATCCAACGGTTAGTTCGAGTACATACAGACAATTGTCTTTGGTCAAAATTAGTAGATCATTTTAACAAAATAGATGGTTGATGAGTGTTCCAATTATGTTTTAACTTAAATAGAATACATGATAGTGTTGGGAAAGCATTAAGAACAGCTAACTGCCAACTCTCACTCTCATCCTCTTTAAGTATTTTAGTTGTAGTACTTTGGAGACATTCAATTACACGTGATACATCACAATGTTTGCAATTTGAAGATGGCGACATTGCTGAAAGGGTCAATTATCAACAATGAGCCCACAATGCTTTACGATTTAAATATGGCGCCGCTAATCGGAATAGAGATTAAAGAGAATTTCAATCTATTAAATAGAATTTCGATCTATTAAATAGAACTTCATTATTGGCCAATTATTTTTTTCCGTCCTTTCCTCGGAGGTGCCACAGGACAATTTTCATCAGTGTTTACTAAATCAGTCCGCGCAGGGACAGCAGGGGGATTACTTGGTGTAGTATCAATATTTTCTCCTGTGCTGCAAGGCCTTTTGGGTAATTCTGGGGGTGTCTTATGATCGGTCATTGTATGAACTCTTTCAGGGGGGTGCGGTGTCTCTTCCTCCATACTATCATTACCAGGGCGGGGAGGTAGTTTTGGGGGTGACCGTTCAAGAGATCCTGTTTTATCCATAACCGTCTCCTTATGTACTACCATACTCCGTGATTCTCCAGAGGCTTCTTTCTCGGACTTTCTTCGGGGAACTGGTACTGGCTTCGTATTTACCGAATCACTTCTACCAATAGGCACAGGCGGCCCCATTGGACTTGTATGCGAAGATAAATCATTGGTTTCTAAATTTAAACCAGAATTCATTTCGGCACTCGCTTCGTGACCGCCGACTTGCAGCAGAGACTGGACAGTAGTGGAGTCAACATGGGTCACGTGTTTAACATCAAATGGTCCGCTGATGGTTAGAGATGTTGATGGTGGCTAGAAAAACGAGGAAACAAATTTGTAGGCATATTTTTTGTTGCATAGTAGCCTCCTCCGCAGGCATAGCCTGCGAATGGGTAGTTCGAGAAGAGCCGGAGCTCACTAGAGGTGTGCAAATCCGATAGAGCTCACACCATGGATCAGGAAAATACTTTTTGTTTAAACTATCCAAGCTCACACCATGGTTCGCGAGCTTGTGTTATTGCTTTTATCTTACCCAAAATCAACAAATAACGATCAAGATACCTTGTCTGGTACATTTCCATTAAAAATCAGATAAAAGAAACAAGGATTCTCAAGGGACGGCAAACGACTCGTATAAACAATCAAATTGTCTTATAAATAAGCCGCGGCTTATTGCAAATTGTTAAAGGGATACGGCAATATATTTTTTTGCTATTTCATTTTAAAGAACTTTTAAAATTGTATGTTAATTTCTTTTACCGATTTTGCGTAACTTTATTATTTCTAGAGATATTTGAACAGAGAAAATCACAAATCAGCGAGCTTTCCGCCATCTTGGATTTTGGCGGATATGCATGTGACATCATAAGCAGGGTCACGCAAGAATTTTATCCATAGAGCAATTGGTTATTATGAGCCCAAAATCATATACTTCAGTAACTATTTGAAGTTATTTGGTCACTTAGATGTAGTTTTATATGGCTAACCCTGCTTTTGACGTCACTAAAATCACCGATAATGAGATAAAAATTAATCCAAGATGGCGGACAGCAAATTATTTTAAGTCAAAATATTTCAAGAAATAATAAAGTTACGCAAAATCGGTAAAGGAGATTAACATATAATTTTAAAAGTTCTTTAAAATGAAATAATAAAAAAAATATATTGCCATATCCCTTTAAAGGGCATATGATTCGAAAATTGACGGTGTTATTTTTTAGTCTAATTTGAAAGATCATTGAAAACTGTAGAGCAACTTCTTTGACAGATTTTTGTTTTCTTGCTTCGTTTTGGAGATATTTCGTTTTATATGATATGATATGCAAAGGAACAACTTTAATTTTAATTTAATTTTAATTTTAATTTTACAAGATTCGCCAAACATAACAGACATAAATAAGACTAATACTTTACAAAATGTACATACAATTCGGGCAGGGACTAGCCACAGAGATAATCTCCAATTATGGGGCCCCTCACAATAAGTTACAATATATAACATTAAAACAAATTATGCTAAAGTGTCAACAACATGTCCTCACTAATAAACTATCAAGAGACCGAGTTGAGTGGCATTTGACGCACACGGACTTAAATGTTCTAGGATTGTCCGGGTTGTATATTTGTTCTAAAAGGTTTAAGTAGTAATTGAATAAGAGATTTTAAAGTAAGCTAATGATCTTGAAGTGTCGCGAATATTGCTAGGGAGAATGTTCCATACGCTAGGCGCTCTCACATAGAAATTGTTCTTGTAGCTAACTGTCCTGCATCGAGATACATTAAGAAGAATACCATTGACAGGGTCAGCGTTTCTAGTCGTCCGGGTGGTTGTTCGTATTGACACATTGACATCGTTGCTTAGAATACTCTTGTAAAGAAAAACTAAGTCTAGAAATTCGTGCCAATAGCAGACTGGGAGAATACCGATAACCAGTAGTCGTTCCCCGTATGTTGTGGCTGTTCTGTAAGGAAGGGAAAGGATGAATTTGGTCGTGCGACGTTGAACCCGTTCTATTGACAGTATGTCGCTGACAGTTTGAGGTGCCCACACCTGGCTGGCATATCCAGGCTTTCTTGCCATCCTACTTTTCCTACTTTTTCCTACTTTTCTTCAACTTTCCTACTTTTCCTATTTTTTATTAAAAATTGCTTGATTTTCCTACTTTTTCCTACCTTTTCTCATAAAATCCTACTTTTTTAAGACAGCTTGGGGAATCAGTATATGTTATAGCGCTCGTAATTAGATCTATAGGACTCGCAATTTGTATTCCCTATTTGTGTCCCAGATGATAATATCTCAGGAGGAGAAGAAGTACATTTTCCGAGTATATAATTTCATAGCATCTCTAGAATCATAATCAATAAATTATGAAGACTCTGAAAGTGCCATTTCCGACGATCTAGATATTCCAAATATTCAACCCCCCCCCTCCCCAGTTAATCAAGCATCATATATACAGAGCCGTAGCAGCCCCCCAATAGTGTGCTAATAATCTATTTTTTTTCAAAATCATGCAGACCTTTATCATTTAATCCATGACAAACTGCAAAGAATGAAGATATTACCCATACTTTCCTGCAACTTATCCAATATATAGTTAATTAAATACGCCTTCGCCCATTTAGTACTACTAAATTGTAAATTTCGGCATACCTAAAACGCTATTTTCTGACCATTAGAATTCTGTCAAATCTTCCCCAAAGTCCAGGAAATAGCATTTCAGAGACTCAAAATTTAAAAATTTCCTCGGGCCTTCGGCCCTCGCTTTCAGCCCCCCCCCCTCAATCAAATAGAGCTTCCTACCGCCCTGATATATGCTCTTGCCGTAGTGTGGATTGGTGCATTGTGTAGCACAATACGTGCATTTGAATTGTGTTGCTGCAGAGCAGATGAATTTAAAAGTTTTGGGGAAAAAATCCTGCATAGATGAATGAGTACATAAAAATATTGAGCACCAAAAATTCACACAACTTCCCCATCAGATATCTAATGGTCTACCCCTTACCACATATATCCTAGGGGCCAATTTTGTATATTTTTGTGTTATTTGCATCTCCAAAACTCCTACTTTTGTCCTACTTTTCTACACATTTTCCTACTTTATTCCTACTTTTCCTAAAATTCTAGTCCTACTTTTGTCCTACTTTTCTACACAAGGATGCCAGAAAGCCTGCATATCCTAACTTGCTGCGCACTAAGGACAGGTACAACACCTTTCGCACGTGGATGTTATGCGTGTCGGAGGCTGTTCGACGAATGAAGCCTAACATTGAGCTCGCTTTTGATGTTATTTCATCAACCTGTTTCGTCCACTTGAGATCTTTTGTGACAACAATCCCAAGGTCTTTTTGATGACATAGTTGCTTCAGAGAACTATCCAGTAGTTTATAATTGAACTATCCAGTAGTTTATAACTTTCTACGTCACATATGCATAACGATTTAGCCCTAAAAGTTGTATATCTTTAATACGACTAAACACAATCAGTAGAAAACCTACATGGGTGTTGTTGTGGACAAATCTCGTGCTCATCATTCATTTTGAGCGAATCGATTTGATAGTGACAAAATTACTGTATAACATAGGAAGTCATTATGAATATGTGACGTAGAAAGTTGGTCCTTTGCATATCTGTTATCATACAAAATGAAATATCTCCAAAACGAAGCAAGAAAACAAAAATCTGTCAAAGAAGTTACTCTACAGTTTTCAATGATCTTTCAATTGAGACTGAAAAATAACAACGTCAATTTTCGAGTCATATGCCCTTTAAACCGTCCCACGTTGAATCATGTTGCGCTTCTTAACCCCCGGTCCCCCAACTCAATGTTGAGCTTGTGTTATGATGAATAACCAAAAGTGATATCGGCGTTGTTTACAACATTGAACTGGGGGGGAAGGGGGAGACAAAGTTTGTTTTGTCAATGTTCAATAACTTTGCAATGTTGGCTGGAATGGTATCAAGTGTTTTGTCCAAGATTGTAGCTCATCTTAGTTCTTAATTTGCGGTCGCCAATAGACCTTTCCCCTTTTGAGTGAAATTTTGATCTAGACAAGTGTGGACAAAAATTTCACAGCTTGAAAGAGCATCACAAAATTAGTAATATTTCGAAGTTTCGTTGCGAAATGTTGTAAAATGCGGATAATATAGCCTTGCGAAGTTTGCCGTTTTTCAATCATTTTGTATTACAAATGGGAAATTGATAATCAGTTTGATCATCTGATTATCAATTTCCCGTTTGTAATGCAAAATGACTGAAAAACGGCAAACTTCGCAAGGCTATATTATCCGCATTTTACAACATTTCGCAACGAAACTTCGGAATATTACTAATTTTGTGATGCTCTTTCAAGCTGTGATGAAATTTTTGTCCAGGCATATCTAGATCAAAATTTCACTCATAAGTAAAAAAAGGTCTATTCTGATCGCGAGGCAAGGCCACCTACACCCGCACTACAATTACATACCTCTTCACGCTGTTGTTTTCTAGTCAGTTTAAAACTTCCCAACCGTTGACGTAACGACTGTCCCTCAGATTCCTTGACCTGGCTCACTGCTTTAACTCTCTGGGGTTGCAACTCTTTCTCTTTTGTGATAGGTTTCCCAGGAGAAGGCGGTGGAGGCCTGTGAGGAAGGTTGTGAGGCCTAGGAGGAGGGGTGACAGACTTTCCCGATAACATATCATCTGTTTGCTTGTCTACATTCCCTGGTGGCCTTGCAGGGGCAATAGGCTTTGTTTGGTTATCTACTGTACTTGTCTCAAGCGTAATACTACCGGATCTCGACGGTTTACCCCCTAATGTACTAGCCGTTTGTTTTTCCACGTTTTCTGCAGGCTTCTCTACATGGCTTCGTGGTCTAGCAAGAGGAACTGGCTTTGTTTCATGGTCGATAGCATTTTTCTCAACTGTAAAACTAGGTCTCTGTGGAGGTGTTGTTGGTTTGCTTGTTACTGCACTGGTTGTTTGTTCCTCCATATTTTCTTTGAGTCTTGCAGGAGGAACAGGCTTTGGTTCGCGATGGTCGACAGCACTTTTCTGAACCGTTGAGCTTGAAGGCCTCTTTGGTGGCAACGGCTTCGCTTCGTTGTCGACAGAATTTCTTTCAACTGTCACACTACCAGGCCTCTGTGGGGGAGATGGTTTAGTAGCAATACTACCTGCCTCATTATTTGCAGTTACCCGATTCCGTGCGGGTGGTATAGGGTTACCCTCTTGCGTAGTTGAAGACGCGGTCTTTTCCACAGGTAAGCTGGAGGGCCTCCCTGGTCTGCTAGGGGGAGTTCTGCGTTTGTTGGAAGGCGACCCCGCCGGGCTCGTACCAGCCTTGCTAAAAGGCTTCGGTCTTTCGGGTTTTGCTTTTACCGGTGGGCGCTTATCCACCGATTCGGGGTCATGTTCCATAATTTGTGGGTTTCGCTTTGGAGGGGGGCCAGGACGAATCGGTCGGGTCGGTGGGGATTTCATCTTCTCGATGACGACACCTTCACTATCATTATCTATAACGTCATCATCTCTGACGTCATCGTCACTGACGTCATCATCTTTGACGTCATCATCGTCCGAGTCTTGCGAGTATATTTTGATAGGTTGTAGTACAGGCAATGAGGCGGAGTTGCCCGCGGAGTCGCTGAGAATTTCGGAAAGCGAACGTGCTCGGCTTAGGCCACTGGGTGTCATTGGGACGAAGTCGCCAACAGTCAGGTCAGTTTTGGAAAGCAAGCTCTCCGATTTTAATCTCACAGCGATCTGCACCCCGTCAATCTGAAACGCAAACAGCACAGTTCTATGGTAACTAGGCTTTAGAATTATCTACTCGGAGTGATAAGCAAATGTTCTGTTCTATGCATCTGTAAATTAGAACAATAGTAACTAGGCATGCGAGTTATCTAAAATTGTGAATTGGGTTGCAACGATGTAAACAACGTTAGCCAAGTTTGTCCATTGGTCTGGGGCAGTGGCGAAGCTAGCCATAGCAACAGGTCATGCCATGCAAATTTGTAGCCTATTTAAGGCCATTTTCGATTAACGTTTGCTTTGCCCGCGCGGGCGAAGCGTTCATTGTTTTTGACGCCCGTCACGCCCGCGTGAGCAGATTTTCAAAGCCCGCTCCGCCAGTGCGGGCAAAGCGACTGCAATGGAAACCGGCCTTTAGAAGCGGGTTTATTAGCATAGCATGACAACTTGCCATGGCTAGTTTTGCCATTGGTTGGGGTCGGTTGTGCGGTTGGTCGGATAGCGCTATCCACCGGATACGGTAAAATCTCGCATATGTGGACCTAGCAAGATTAAGAACCTAAAATCTGAAACTTGTCATTAGGACCTTCTCCTGTTTGAATTTGGAATATTTGAGCAATTTTGCCCTCTACATGATTAAAACGAAAATTGATAAGATTTGGACAACAAGTTGCATAAGAGTTTTGGAGCAGCATTGAGAGTTGATGGTACAGTATAGTTGATTGGATATTATACTACGTGTGTAGCAAAAACTCTCATGAGCATACTCTTATCAAAATTTGACCCAGCTCAAAGTTGATGAGAGTGTATGAGAATTGGCAAGCGAGAGTTTGTTATTATCTTGTCATAGTTATCAAACTCGCCACGATATAAAATCATCACTAGAAATAGCTTGGAGATTTTCTCATACCTTGGTATTATCAAGTTCCATTGCTTTTAAAGCTGATCTGCCGTCATCAAACGTGATAAACAACTCGTTGTCAATTACTCTATATAACATAAGGAATAATTGGTCACAATCGTCAAGAGTTGAAATGAGTTTTACTATGAAGCAAACGTCTATGTGAGGCCAAAAAATATACGTGTGTTTCCTATTTCTTCTTGTAAAAACTTAGGTATAGGGTAGGTCGGTTTTAACTTTTTTTTTTAATTAAACTTTTTTTTAATTTTCCTAACAACCGGACGCCATTTTGTTTAGTCAGTGCTTCCACATTCAAAGATAAATTTCCCTAATATTGCCTCAAATTTCCATTTTTCACAAACGTTTTCCTCTAAGAGGAAACACTTACAAGCATGATCGAATAAAAAAGTTTAGGGAAACCGGAAACCCACATAATTGTTTTTTAAAAGATATAATTTCATGTGATCATTATATAGTTTTTTTATTATTATTATTATTAATGGTTTAAAATACACACCTTCGCAATAGATTGAATTATGGTGCGTTTACAAAATTGGTACGCTATATATTTACATATATAAAAAATTAAGTTGCATGCATCAAGTCTAAAAATCTTATTGAATTGCATTAAAATCATCGTAATTAAGTATCACGCTTAAGTTTCTTTACTATAACTATTATATAAAGCTACTGTACTGGGAAAAAAGCTACGGCGATATCTTTCTGTTCAGCATTTTATTGTTGTTAATGTGTTAGAGTTTCTAAGTTCATAATCATTTGAACTAGCCCTAGACAATGGAACATATTTTGACAGTGGTCCTTCAATTTCTATGCGTTTCATAGTATTGAGGCAATGTCGTTCTCGCCTTTCATCCAATCTGGAACACCCAAGTTGTGCTAATGCTTCCCTACATATACATACAGACAGACATTATTTAAACACACTAGCCTCAACAACTATTAGCTGGTTTCCATGACGGGTGTGTATGAATGCAAATTTACAATAAAACACCAAACAGAAACACTACAAGGGTACTCTCTATATATGACACAATAACTAACAAAATATGAAAATAAGCGCTAAGTGGTTGAATTGCAATTGACAAATTTTACTTTTCAAAGTATATTACGAATCGTTACGTATTTTACCATGAAGCAAACGTCGTTTTCTATATGTGAACGTTTTGAACACTACATAATGAGACTTGTGACAGTCATATTGCATCGAAGCCCTACATTACAGCGAAACAGTTTCATAAAAACTAGCCATATAGTTTGCAGCAGGAAATGTGTCTTAATCCTGCAAGACTGTCGCTATATACTATGATTACTTCAGGATTTATTTTGTATGAAGGGTATTGTAGATGGCAACTGGCCTCTGTAGTTCAGTTGGTTAGAGTGCTGCACCGTAATCGCAGGGCAGCTGGTTCGATTCCTGACAGGGATCTAAAGTTTCATTTTTCGCTTCTGTTCATAAGACAATAAAAATGACACTTTTGTTATCTTTCCCTATTTATTGTAATCTTTTGCAGAAATTTTTGTGCCTTAAACCCAGGTTCCAAGAAAAAAATATTTGTCCACCTCTGCACTCTCCAGTCTCAGGTTAGATCAGTGCATTATTCTCACCTGACTAATACAGTGTTTCCAATTCTTTCCAACTCAGACAATAATTCCTCAGTGTTTATTTCCTCATCATTATTCAAACTATTGATTATGACTGTCGGGTCGGCAGGACCCATAGACTTCATGACGTCATCGTGGACATCGGCCTCCTTTTCTTTATCCAGGGATTGGATCTCAATCTCGATCAGGGCAACAACTGGCCTAAATATATATGAAATATGTTGAACATTCTGTGTTGTTGTTTTTTTTTGTCACCACTATTTGTAATGGTGTTGTGCGTTCAAGCTGCCCGAGTGTGGTTGGCAATTCAAGATACCACTTGCATGGATCTTTCCTTAATCCAAGTATCACCGCTAGTTACCAGGCCATATTTAGTGACCATATCTATGGTGAACGTAAATATTAATTTGACCAAGGCCGGATTTTGGTAGAAATGGTGTGGGATCGGAGGTAGAAACAATTTAGGGGAGGTGAAGCAGGGAGGTGCAGCTCATGGTCCCCATGGGAAATTAGGGTTTTTTCTGTGTTGGTGTTGTGTATTCAGGTGAATATGTTTGTGATGTTACTCTGAGTGTATATAGAAACAAAAATAGCTCTGTTCAAAGCAGTTGTTATATCAACGCTCCTGTATGGAGGGGAAACATGGACCTGTATGCCAGGCACATAAAAAAAACTAGAAGCTTTCCAGCAACGATCCCTCCGTAGCATTATGCGGGTAAAATGGGAAGAAAAGACGCCACACAGCGAAGTGCTAGAGTGGGCAAAATGTTGTAGCATTGAAAGCATTCTGAAAAAAAGGCAGCTTCAGTGGGCTGGTCACATTGTGAGAATGGATGATGAACGATTACCTAAAATATTGTTGTACGGGGAGTTACAACAAGGAAACCGAATGGTGGGAAGACCGCGAAAAAGGTATAAGGATAGCCTGAAAGATGCGCTAAAATCGTGCAATGTTCCGCTGCAATCTTGGGAAACATGTGCAGAAGATAGGACTTCATGGCGAACTGCAATCCATACTGGTGTTCAATCATTTGAAGCAGGTCGGACAGAGAGAATACGACAAGCCCGACTCCGGCGTAAATGGCCAGATCAAGCTGACGCAACAGGATTCACGTGTGATGTGTGTCAACGGCCCTGTGCGAGCCGAGCGGGTTTGGTGGCCCATGGGAGAGTTCATAGACGGTGACCCAATCTCCGACGAAAAAGGACATCTTCGAAATCTAAGAGTCATCCATTATATCCACACCGGGCGAGCTTGAAAAATATGCCCGGCCACGGTAGGAATCGAACCTACGACCTTTGGAATACTAATCCAATGGGGCTAGTATTCCAAGTATT
Source organism: Paramuricea clavata (assembly GCA_902702795.2). NCBI lineage: Eukaryota > Metazoa > Cnidaria > Anthozoa > Malacalcyonacea > Plexauridae > Paramuricea > Paramuricea clavata. Next base: position 10,558 of record CACRXK020001896.1, on the reverse strand, counting down.
CCTCTTGCCCAATTGGGCTGGTATTCCAAAGGCCGTAGGTTCGATTCCCACCGTGGCCGGGCATATGTTTCAAGCTTGCCCGGTGTGGATATACACTCAGAGTAACATCACAAACATTATGTGACGTATGTATGTACTGTACATATGTTTCAGTGTATTTATGAATTATGACTGTACGAGCCATCTGACTTTGCCCTTCATTACATTACTACAAATTAAGTTTCTTGTGAAATATTGCATTAAAATGGTACTTGCTCTAAGCAACACGTAAAAATTTGTCAATTTTTACTTTGATATATCATTTAACCTTTCAGACGGGAAGGCGCATGACGTTTCAGGGGAGGTGCAAAAATCTCAGGGGAGGGAGAATTTTTGTACCTCCGATAAAAGGTCAAGCGCCTCCCCTTGGGAAAGTTTCAATGATAGATCAAAGTGAAAATTTGACATTTTTTTGGTTGCTTAGGGTCTACAGTTCTTCAGTCTGTAAAATTGAAACAGTGATAGCCATTCATCTCTGTGTCGAGTACCCTTTTAATGCAATGTTTCGTAGTAATTTTGTAGTAATTGTAATGAAGGGTAAAATTGGATGAGTTGTACAGCCATAATTCATTAATACACTGATACATATGTACACTACATGCATACGTCACGTCGTTGACTTTGGCCGTTTCTAAGCCCTGACTTTCCATGGTGGTCGTGAGCCAAACCGCTGAACCTCAATCCGGTCGTGCTATACCTGTGATCAGATGTCTTAAGTTGAGCTGAATGATAATACAACAGCTTTCCTACGGACCACGTTACATTGTCGTCACGGATGTAGAATGATTTTCTTCTCTCTGCAAAATATAAACAAAATGTTTGACATACTGAGAAGGCGATGAACAATAAAGTTAGTTTATATAGCGTTTATTTGCAATCTCGGATAAATTAGTTGAAAAAATGAGGATCCCTTTGTTAATTTAAGCCTTGGTCAAATGAGAATGAGAGTTGATGAGAGTTGAGAAGCGAGAGTTTGCATGAGAATTGATGAGAGTTGAGAAGCGAGAGTTTGCATGAGAGTTGATGAGAGTTGAGAAGCGGGAGTTTGCATGAGAGTTGATGAGAGTTGAGAAACGAGAGTTTGCATGAAAGTTGATGAGAGTTGAGAAGCGAGAGTTTGCATGAAAGTTGAGAAGCGAGAGTTTGCATGAGAGTTGATGAGAGTTGAGAAGCGAGAGTTTGCATGAGAGTTGAAAAGTGAGAGTTTGCATGAGAGTTGATGAGAGTTGAAAAGTGAGAGTTTGCATGAGAGTTGAAAAGCGAGAGTTTGCATGAGAGTTGAAAAGTGAGAGTTTGCATGAGAGTTGATGAGAGTTGAAAAGCGACAGTTCGCATGAGAGTTGATGAGAGTTGAGAAGCGAGAGTTTGCATGAGAGTTGAGAAGCGAGAGTTTGCATGAGAATTGATGAGAGTTGAGAAGCGAGAGTTTGCATGAGAGTTGATGAGAGTTGAGAAGCGAGAGTTTGCATGAGAGTAATTGATGAGAGTTGAGAAGCGAGAGTTTGCATGAGAGTTGAGAAGCGAGAGTTGGCATGAGATTTTTCTACACTCTCATGCGCCGGTCAAATGAGAACAAGAGTTGCATGAGAGTTGACTGGATATTACCACGCGCGTATGGAGAAAACTCTTATCACCTCTCATTAAAATTTGAACCAGTTCAAAGTCAATGAGAGTTGATGAGAGTGCTTTAACCCTGGACTTGTGAAGTTGGCAGCATCGTTAATTTTACATTTTACATCCATTTCCTTCAATTAAACGACCAGAATAGTGAAATATCATTTAGTGTCTCATATTATACCAGGTAGCCGTCAAGTTATAATCTTCAACTCTAAAATAGCCTTTTTTTCAAATAATTAAACCTCTCCGATAAAGAAGATATCTGTAGTGTACGAGGATATCGTATAATGAACTACAGTATATCCTAAATGCAAATGCAAGCAACCACTTTCGCTTTATCTATCCGTATGGGTTCTTGGTGCATATAAAGTTGTTCTAATAACGAAAATGATGATGATGATGATGATAAACTTTATATTTAACCACGCTACCGTTGTCAGCTAAAGCTGGGTGCACAATGGACGTGTAAGACAATAACGAAGTATTACAAGTTTAAAAATAGTAAGGAATTATCAAATATAAAATTCTATATAGATACACTATTTACAAAAATGATGTGTTTTCAAAGCGATGGGTGTCTATTATTTCTATGGTAGTGATTTTCCTTTCAAAACTCGAAAGCATTTTGCTTTCTCTTATGTTTTCTGGTAAAGAGTTCCATATGGGGGCACCGTCATACATAAAACTCTTGTTTCAAACTATTCTGCTATTCGTGTGGTGCTTGAGCTGTCACGAAGATTGTGGTTTAATATTTCCTTTTTGAAAGTACACGATTCTTTAAAGCTACGTTTACACGCTGCGATTTATCGTGTACGATTCGTATTCTGGCGTATGAAATTTACTGCTGACGCCACAATTCCTCTTCATTCAGATTATGGCGAACTTTGAAATGCAACCACTTTACGCGTGCTTATTCGATTACACACGCTAGAATACGAATCGTACACGACAAATCGCAGCGTGTAAACGTAGCTTAAGACAATTTGGCCCATATTATGAAGTATTTTAAACATCGTTTTCGCTTTCGTTCTTTGTATTTTGAGTGTTTCCCATCTTAATCAAGCTCGCCCGGTGTGGATATACACTCAGAGTAACATCACAAACATCATATTCACCTAAGTACACAACACCAACACAGAAAGAAAAAAAAATTCATGGTACAGTTTGTTGCTCAGCATCATTAGGCACACTTGAAATCACAAAAAGACAAAAGGTTTTATACACTGAATTCATAAAGAACTTTGTATTGGAAATCTGAAGAGAAGGAATCGCAGGGATCTTATCGAGGGGATAAATTTCATGAGTGACATACGTGAAATCTTGTCACTGCGACGGCATGTGCTAAATCCCGAAACGAAAGGGAACGAGACGAAACTATACCGGAACAACCGAAACGAAACGACCGAAACCACCGGAACCGCCGAAACGAAACTACTCGAACCGCAAGAACAATCAAAACGGAACAAAAAGATCCATTTTCATTTGTTTTGAATAAAACAATTGCATTTCCCTGTGTAAAACACGTTTTACAGAATTTATCTATGAGCTGTGTAAGAACTTCATGGTTAAAGTGGCTCAATACAGTTTTCTTATAAAATGGAAAATTGATTTCACAATCTAGATCCATATTTTTGGGCTATTATTATTAGTATCTTACTAAATTAAACCAACATCTAAAGGGGTGTGAAACATCCCTTTCGGAAATCCCTTTAAGATCAATATCCAAACCTCTTTGATTAGATTCTCCACCAATATCCTCTTCCTCGTCCTCGGATTCACTGTCGATATCAACCAAGGTCCCGTGTTCACCCCCATCGACAGCGTGATCCACGGCGCTTTCAGTAAACTTGGACCTAGGCTTCCGACGTCGCCAGAGAACGCGGTCAGTCCAAGCTGGGATCCGCATCTTCTCGCTGGTATCATAGTCATCAGAGAATGGATCGAACTTGTACGTTGGGGCGAATGTTAGTCTGCCTTCAGTGAAACCACGGAAACTCTGAAAAAAAATAATAGCCAGTTTAAATGAGGCCCTGTCCAACATTGAATTCTAAAATTAAATAAGCTTTGAAAAAACGTATAGAGACACAAGACCCAACGCAAGCAATTTAGTTTAGGCCTCCTTCCATTACTGGAAAAATATCGAAACCCATCCTATGGAATTCGCAATTGCATCACTAAATCCATAGTATAATATCCATACGGATCTTGGTGATACTAAATCAGCTACGGCTGGCCTAACTGGACCTCTAGGAAGAACAATTTAGAACTTATAGAGTTATGCAGTATATATAAAGTTAGTTTAGTTCACGTTTCCTTCTGTAGTAACACTGGGTCAACAAGGGATGATCCTTACTGGACCTCTCGGGAGAACAGTTTAGAACTTATAGAGTTATGCAGTATATTTAAACTTAGTTTAGGTTTTCCCCTGCAATGACTATAATTGGACCTCCAGGGAGAACAGTTTAGAACTGACAAAGCTATCCAGTATATAGAACAGTCAGCTTAATTTAGGTTTCCTGCTGTGCGGATTTAGTAAGGCTGGTACCTTGTTAGAGTTCCTACTCTTGGTCAACTGGTCTTCCACTTGAAGTGATTCAAAATCCCCTTGCATGATTCCCTCTTTTACATCTTCCATTGGCAGATCAATACGGTAGTTGAAGTCACCGCACCAAAACACATAGTCGTGCGGAATTACCGTTCTGCCCTATATTGGACAATAATGCATGTACAAATTAGTAATTTAGAATGATCTCAATAAGATCACAACACTAGGACTGGACCAACCAACAAACAAACAAACAGCCAAACCAACAAACAAACAAACAGCCAAACAAACAGCCAAACAAACAAACAAACAAACAAACAAACAAACAAACAAACAAACAAACAAACAAACAAACAAACAAACAAACAAACAAACAAACAAACAAACAAACAAACAAACAAACAAACAAACAAACAAACAAACAAACAAACAAACAAACAAACAAACAAACAAACAAACAAACAAACAAACAAACAAACAAACAGCCAAACAAACAAACAAACAAACAAACAAACAGCCAAACAAACAAACAAACAAACAACAAACAAACAACAAACAAACAACAAACAAACAACAAACAAACAACAAACAAACAAACAACAAACAAACAACAAACAAACAACAAACAAACAAACAACAAACAAACAAACAACAAACAAACAAAAACAAAACAAACAAACAAACAAACAAACAAACAAACAAACAAACAAACAAACAAACAAACAAACAAACAAACAAACAAACAAACAAACAAACAAACAAACAAACAAACAAACAAACAAACAAACAAACAAACAAACAAAGGACTTTTTCCAATTAGGGAGTTTTCCATATTCAAGTTGCCACACAAATTAAAACATCAAATTGACAAAACTTCAAGCATGACATACAAAGAAACTTGGAATTTAAACCCTCTACCCCATTCCATTGATGTCTAATTAGTACATCTTACTATTATCAGTCTCAGAATATTCTACTCTTGGACTCCCTCCCCCATTGGATGACTAAAATGTACTTTGCAGCTAAAAGGGTTAATATGAAATGTGACCCTCTGATGTTAGACAGAGTAAAATCATGAAGTACTGAAAGTAGCCTGGCTTTTATCTTAATAATGTGTTAACACAAAATGCGGGCAGACAATCTAGTTTCAATGAAAGGTTAAAACCTTTTAAGTCCAACACACTCCCCATTGACAAACAAAATCACCATACAGGGGTTGATTGTTCGAAAGCCGATAAGTTAACGTTAGATTAAGCAAACTTCCTAACAGTTTGTTTATAAATTTGGAAATATTTCTTTAGACATCTTGTCTGGAAAAATTGAGGCTTATTGTTTGTTCGACCTGAGTGTATTTGTGTCCGACAGAACTACAGCTTTGTCCAACGTAAATCAAAATGTACCCTATCCCAGGACTAGAGGCTCGTATGTTAAATGGAAAATCAGAGTACTATTGTATAAAAGGTGAACTGGAATTTTTTTAACATAGTCAGGCAATGGGCGGGGAGCGAAATGCATGGTGAAGTGGAAAACGGGCTTAAGTTGTCTAGACTTTTACTGCTGTTCTGGAAAGCAAGTTAATTTTGGCTCGGAAATAAGTATGAAAGAAACAAATTATTTGATATCTTCACAACATTTGCCGTTCAGAATTACTGTCGTTCCAATTGAAGTGTTGCTCAAATATTGATTCAATACATTACCTTGGGCTGACCAATTCATTTGACCAAGTTCCAAGAGAAATTCATACACTTTCTAGTATAATTGTAAACTTCCTGTTGGATAGTTTGAATGCACCAATCACTTTTGTTGTTTGTGCAACTAACCAATCATAAATAGAAAGGAAGTGACCAGAAATTATCAAATACTTGGAATTGGCTCTTACACAGGAAGTGTATAAATATCTCGAGGAACTTGATGAGATGAATTGGTCAGCCCGAGGTAATGTATTGAATCAATATTTGAGCATCACTTCAATTGGAACGACAGTAATACATTCTGCTGATATTCATTTTGTCGGCATTCAGACTTATTTCCGAGTCTCGAAATTGAACTGAAGGTCATCGGACATATGTCCGACCCAAACTCAACGTCATTGGACATTTTGTCAGACGGCTCTGTAAATGATATTTTAAGGCATGCTATGAATAACCAACACCTGATGTGAGACTGAAGTCAAATAGAAATTAAATTAGGGTATGTAAGTGCTAATGGTAACTGAGACATGCACACACAGTCTGTTAATCCATCACAACATCACATCTTAATGGGTTCATCGAATACCGTAAATCTCGGACTATAAACCCTGGGCTATATATTTGATGGGATTTTAGATGGGCTTATACAAGGGGGGGGGGG
>CACRXK020001895.1:0-48367 GCA_902702795.2 Paramuricea clavata | reverse complement strand
TTTACTAACTAACTAACTAACTAAACTAACTAACTAACTAACAACCATCATGTAGAGCTCATATAAATATGTATTAATCATTATGTAATAAACCTGTATGTATTTTCTGCTAAGTAACTAATTTCTCGAATTACTTGCTAACGGTGTCGAATTACTTGCCCAACAAGGAATCGAACCCAAAGTCTCTGGTAACTAACTAACCAATTAACTAATTTACTAACTAATTTACAGTGTCGAATTACTTGCTGAACAAGGAATCGAACCCAAAGTCTCTGGTAACTAAGTAACCAATTAACTAATTTACTAACTAATTTACAGTCTCGAATTACTTGCTGAACAAGGAATCGAACCCAAAGTCTCTGGTAACTAACTAACTAATTTACTAACTAATTTACTAACTAACTAACTAACTAACGGTGTCGAATTACTTGCCCAACAAGGAATCGAACCCAAAGTCTCTGGTAACTAAGTAACCAATTAACTAATTTACTAACTAATTTACGGTGTCGAATTACTTGCTCAACAAGGAATGTCTCATTGAGCTTCACATACGACGAGCTCTTTGTACTCCCAGTAAACTATTTTAGCCCCTTCAGTAAAGGTCCCTTTTTTCTATTAAACTATTAACAAAAACGGATATTAGATGAGTGTTTTTATACTCCCTTTACACTGAAAGTTCAGTCTGTTGAATATATAAAAAGCATAAATTGCGTCTATATTGACTATTGTGCTATTTTTGGGACCCAAAATACAATGTCGCGTGCCCTTCCATATTCTGAATGCATTTTTGCACTAAAGACTGCAGTGGCGTGCTGTAGGATTACGCGCCACAATGACTTGAACGATTAACTTAACATCGTTGCTACGTACTGATTTGTACAATCGTTCTTTTCTTCAGTCACGCGTGTGCATAAACTATAATTTCGTTAACAGTAAACATTTGTAAACATGCGTTTTCTGACATATATCTGTCTATTATCAGGCGATACACCAGCCTGTGTTAGAGTAGTGGACTGGAACTATTAGTATACGAAAGGCTTGCTGGGAATCGTTAAAAAATTCATTAATTTTTTAGTGATTCTCAGCAAATCTTTCGCACTCGTATTCGACTTTTCCGCTTTGCTCGGAGACAACCTTAATTGAAATAGATGTATACAAGTACTTGCGGTTAATTTAAAGCTCGACAACTGCATGAACTCTATACCGAGCTCTAACCAACTGAGCTACAGAAATCGCAAGGCCGCAAGTTCGATTCCTAGCTCCTGGTTAGGTCTAAAGAATGTATAAAAACTCGAATTTTTACAATCGAAATTTCCATGTACAAATTTCCATGTACAGAACCCTTCGATAACCATTAGCATGGTCAGTGGTGTCAAGTAACAAAGTAAATGTACTTCGTTACTGTACTTGAGTACTATTTTTGAGAAGTGAACATGTAACAAAGTAAACTTTTTCTGCAGTACTTTTACTTGGAACGAAGTCATTTTAAGAAGTAACGTTTTACTTCGTTATTTTCATTTTGTGACGAAGTATTTCCTTACTTTCTAACTTTTGTTTAATTTTACGTGATTTATTTCTGGTTTATTTTAATTTCGGGAAAGGTAATCCGACCTCTACATGCGTCTGGGATCTGTCGTTTATCACTTACTTATAAAAAATATTTAATGGATTTCTTATATCTTCAACGGGGTATGGAAAGTAGACCATGCTGTGAAATATTGTATATTCGGTGCACGCATGTAATGCGTGTGTTGTTTTGTGTCTTTTGTATGTTAATCCATTGGAGAAGTTCCCCTCCCCCTCTACACGCTACAGACAATAGTATTTTTACTTTTAATTTGTACTTCAAGTATTTTTTAAGGATACTTTGTACTTTGTACTTAAGTACGTTTTGCTTCCAGTACTTTTTACTCTTACTCAAGTCGTTTTATTGTTTATTACTTTTACTTTTACTCGAGTACAAATTCAAAGTAATTTAGGCACCACTGAGCATGGTATATATACATGTACCTAATGTAATCAGTTGCCATCAGTGGAGAGAGCTAAATAGTATCTGTTTCTCAATGTTATATATATTCGAGATTAATTACTCATCGCCTTGTGATGTTTATTTAAGCATTTCAGATATACGCACCAAAGCTGGGACACTGTGTTCGAAATGTTGGAGGTCTTGCAGTGTACCTGCTCGAATGCAAGTCCACAGACCCCCTAGATCGTTGGATATGGACAGACCATGAACAATTATCGCATTTAAGAATGGGTAGCTGTCTTAGTCGCAAGGTCGATGGTACTGTTCAATTGCAATTTTGTGACTCTCGTGTTAAGTCCCAAAAATGGTATTGTGATAAAGATAAACTTGTATCAAGATATGATAACAGTGTTTTGCATCTGCGTTCTGACCAAGCTGTTGCCTTGACCACAATTCAAAGCAGTACCGAAAATGACACAGTCAGGCTATATTCTAACAAGAAATCAGTATGCAGTGAAAAAGGTAATTTTTAACGCCCATCATCACAAACTTTTTCTGTTGTTAGGAACAATTTTGACCCTAAAATGTTTTGGAACCTAGCTTATACATATTTATTGCATTTTTGACGATTATGTTATACGTATTTCTTGTAGTTGTTACTATTATCTTACATATTTTTTGTATTTTCGACTATTAAATTTATTTCCCCCATCTTTTTGTCCGTTTACAATTTGCCCAACTTCAATTTTGCTCTCATTCTTTAATATTAGGTGGCTCACCTCTTGTTTTGAGGCAGATGCTTTGGAATAAGCATAAGTCTTTCTTTGTTTGTGATTTAAATTCAAGAAGGTATAATGAAACTTGGCCTATTCATATTTTTTGCTAAAGAAGTTAGAAACTAAATTCCTTTAATTCTTGAAATTTTGGAGTATTCTTTATTTTAGCGAGGAAACAGTAAATCATTGTATGTATACAAAAGATGACGGAAACACGTGGCAAGGTATGCTCTATTTAACAAATAGATAAGATTTTGCGGTTGTCTGTTCAGTTATATGGATACACAGTATGACGTCATAATGTGTGGCTATAACTGAACAGATAACGGCAAAATCTTATCTATTTGTTTTATATAATAAAAAGAAAAACCTCAAATTAAACAGGTAAATAGCTTACTTTTTAACCACCCAAACATTTGGAAATTTGAAAAAGTCGAAATTTTACAAATATCACGCGTACATGATCTATACAAATAAGAGAATGCTATTGGCTACCTTAATTGTGACGTAATTCCGTGCGTCTGTCCTCTAATAGATCATGGCTCTCGACCAATGAATTCTTGAATTATTAACGTTACTATTATATATGAATACTTTTAATCTTTAAATTATATGGATGGATGATCCGTCTGATCTGGCTTAGGAAAAAAACTTGAAATAAATAAATCGTTCCTCTGACAATCCACAGAAACAAACGGAAAGGGATCATAATTGTTCATTCATCCGTCAATAATCTGTGTAGTACTTCTGCACAGAGGAACTTGCGTCGTCTTTGGTCTCCTGAAAGAATCTTTAAAAGCAAGGCAGTCATGGTTTGTTCTTTTTCCATGCGGTATAGTTCGTGCTATGCTAAATTTCATCAATTAATTAGTATAACCCATGAAATCATAGTTTATTATTTATAAATTTGAGTCTGTTTTTGTAATACAACATCTGTAGTTTCACAGCTTTCCATACAAGGTCGAGGTATCGCTTTCCGGTGGACATAACTATACACGCTTCAAACAACCCGATCCTGGTGTATTAAATTGATATTATAATTTCTTCTTTTTGTGACAGATTTGAACGTTCAAGTGTTTAATCTTCTGGGAATTTCGCAACACCTGGTCAAACTTTATGGTGTAACATTTGGTCAAAAGAATGCTTTAAAATGTTATCATTACGGCTATTCTATTTGTCACAATATTTTGAAATCAGAATGGGAGAAAATCAAGAGAAATGATACACTTATGGAGCTTCCTGTTAATATCCCATTTATTCCATTTGGAGAAACTCCAGACTCGGAAATACCTACAGAGGAAATGACTTTGCGTTCTTCTAGTGGAATGCCAGAATGGGGAGGTAGATATACTACAAATTTAATTACTGTAATTTTTCTAGTTACCTCGTCCTCCCTCCACACCCAAGCTATAATTTCAGGCATTTTAGGGGGCTATTGGAGGGTGGGGAGGGGAGGGGAGGGGAGGGGAGTTACTAACGTGAACATAAATAGGCTTAAGTAGGACGGCAACGCAACGACAACGGCAGAATAAAATCATTCAAATAAACGCTTGTAAAGAACGTTTGTAGACTATTGTTGATCGTATCAATTTATGTCGAAACGTTTATCCAAGACGTAAAAGTCTGTAGTTTCCCGTTGTAAACCGTGTATGACATCTCAAATTCCCGTGGGATATTTATTATTCATTTATTTTCTTAAATATTATGAATCTCAATGTATGAATAGCCGTCGTCTTCACGTTGCCGTTTCACATCGTGAGGACGTATACTGCAGTATATACACAAAAGTTACATCAAAATAGTGACAATTCTTTTGAGCTTTAATTTATATTGGGCGACGGTGGCAACTCTTTAGGGACGAGGTATTTTAAACTATACAGATCTACTGCTCATGTTTTATTACAAATTACCTCTTGGTAAACCATATAATATGGTATATATGTAAAATATATAATATGGTTTCATAAAAAGTAAAAAGCCCAAATTGGACGTTGTTTGATTATAATGATTGAAAACCAGGCACTAACTAAATCATGTATAATATGATAGTGTTTAAATATATGATTATGAAATCTATAAAGCCTACGTGTAACATTGCATTTCGTCAGATTAAAGCAGGAACTTGACATTTTGACATTTTATAGCGTCATCAGCTGGTATTCATAGATATGTGACCGGGAGATGGAATCTGGTGTTATCCTGGAGTAAACTTGGAACACGTTATGGTAAGGTTCGCGAATTAAAGTATTACTGCAACATTTTTTGTCAGTTAATCCAATTTGTGTGGTGATTTGTTGCCCCATAAAACAGCCGCTGCAAAATTGTCTTTCGAAGTATTCGTTCATGTTGTTGTTTTTTAAATCAACCAAATGGAAGCACGTATATCTTCTTCTCCCGCTGAAAACCCGAGCAGTTTTCGCGCATGCTCAGACAATATTACTACCTGTTTATTGGACGCAGATTGGACGTCAGTTCCAGTCCCTTTCTATTGTTTTTGTCCGCGCGGTTAACACGAAACTGGCTTCACTTCACTCGGCTCCAGTTCTATATGGAGCTCACTGCTCACAACATGATATGCTCTCGTCCAATAAGATACAAGAAAACATACATGACACGGTAAATAATAATTACAAATAGTGGACAATTTCATATGAGTCACGATTTAGGAACAGTTACTAATTTTAGACTTTTAGGTTTAAGATTAGGGTTTGGGTTAGAGAAAGAGTTAGGATTTGGGCTAGGTTTAAGATTAGGGTTAGGGTTAGGATTAGAGTAAGGGTTATGGTTAGGTTTGGGATAGGGTTAAGTTCAAAACAAAAAGGAATACAAAATTACAATTTAGTCTCAAAATAGTAACTCTTCCTAAAACTTGACATTACAGGTATCAACAATTTAGTCATCTTGATAACTGTCACTCATTTCAATGATGTCTGTAATGGACTTTATATTTCTTAATACCAACCTTTTTACATTACATTAAAACATTCATTAATAATTCACGAGGAAAATACAAAAGAAATTAATGTTTAAATTAATCAATGTTTGTAAATCGGATAAAGACAAATCCTGATTTACATAAACTTCAGCTTTGATTTTCTCGGCTTAGACAATGTGTATTTTTAAAATTACTTCGCCAATGAACTCATAAGATGGGTCATTTTTTTAAGTACGATAAAAGATTCGCATCCGATCTGTATCTGACATACAAACTTTCGCCTTCGGCTCGAGTTTGTATATCAGATACAGATCGGCTGCTCATGTTTTATCTAGTACTTATAAAACAATTTAGTGTTCGCTATTTCGACAAGAGACCACTCCCTTCACTCCCTGTTAACTTGTACAATGTTTAGCATCATATTACTTATTTAATTATTCTAACAAACTTCATAACAAAATCCACCTTGCCTTGCCCACTACCATTTGCGAAACCCACATGCATAAATTGCTATAAGCTTATTATATTCGAGGGAGAAAGAATTGACCAACGTGTCGTCATATAGATGTGTTTATATACAGGTACAGGCTTATATTTCTAAATATATGATATATGTATATTTTAGCACGCCCAGGATCGTGTAAACAAATATTGGCATTTGGTCAATCATCTGGTGATGGTATTTACACAATTTACCCTGCACATCCATTGCTTGGTATTCAAGCGTACTGTGACATGACTCGAGATGGTGGCAGTTGGACACTTCTTGTGACAGCTAAAACACCTTATTGGGATATCTCGCAGGTTGGGATGCTGTTATTGTTTGTTGTTGTCGTTGTTGTAATTGCTATTGCTTATTTATACAGACTATTGGGCGGAGGTATAGTATATGACTGATCTTTTCTTGCTGCTTCATAGTTAGTGTCTGGTGAATGGTGATCGTTTTGTTTTTCTTGTACAAGCTGAATTTCAAACGACACGTCAACCCATAATATGCAAACAGTTCGGGTGTTTAAGCCTGGGAAGCGATGTTAGTCTATTGTTAGTCTGACATGTATACTTGTTGGTCTACAAGTCAGTCATTTGCTGGTAGTTATAAATGAAAACTGTAAAGTTGCCAATTGATGAGTCAGACAGATTGCAAACAAAGTAACATAAGAGGTAGAAATTTTTATTAACTAAACATCAACTGATACAGCAGCTCCTACACGAACCAGTTCTTACACTTCCTATATTCTTACCAATAATTAGACAGAGTATCAATACTCGACTTTGTTAACTTCTCATAGGTATCATACATAGCGCATTGAAAACACGCTCCCAAGAACAATACGTCGTATAAGCATTAGCGAACGTGTATTGTAACTTGTAATTATAAGTTCTATTATCCGAAGTGGCGAAGTGGCGAAGTTTTAGTCCAGCAATCTTTTGGTTGCGAGTCAAAGTTCCGTGTAAGACTCGAATTATTTCCTGAGATTTATCAGCATGTACAAATAAAACGAACATATTACTTTATCACAGGTTTTTGAAAACACACCCAAAGAACCATCCACATCCAAAGATCACTCTATACTTAAACATGCTGACGACATCAAAACTCAAAGTGGGGAAGAATGTTTCGAATATCGTTTGGAAGCTAAGGAGTTTGGTCAATATGGAGGAATATGGCGTGCACCAAAATCGTACACTTTTCTGGCTCGGAATAACTCCCAAACCGATGTGCAACTTGTGAAGAAATTTGGTAACTGGGAGTACAATTTTACAACTATTGAGAAACGTATGCCTTGGATTTGTCAGGAGGATTACTGCGGTGGTATCCTTACTTCGTCAGCGCATAATCCGTATTATTACGGATCAATTTTATCTGGTCATTCCTACAAAGGTTTGCCATATGGTTTGCCCGCTCCTTGGATGAGAGAAGAACAAGCTAGTCCAGGAATTATTTGGTATTGGATGAGAGAAGGTTGGTTAGAATTGTAATTAAGCATGTCAATGTCATATTGACTATAAAGCCCCACCAAACTCTGAAACATTAGCTGAATTCATATTAGAAGACGGATTTCTGTCTTAGACGGGAAACTCGTGTGACGGATTTCCGTCTGGTATGAAACGAAAACCATCGGACGGATAAACGCGAAAAAATAGGAGACCCTCCATCCCAGTCTCTTTTCAACGTTGCGAGCTGAAACCCGTCTTGATTTATTCGTCTGATATAAATTTAAGACGAGTTTCCCGTCTAGGACGAGAAACTCGTCTAACTTTCCCGTCGTTCAAACGGGAAAGTTGGACGGAAAAGTTGACACCGAAAACCCGTCGTAAATCGAATTTATATCTGGACGAGTTTCTAGTCTTAGATGAGTTTTCCATCTCAGACGGAAATCGTCTTCTAATATGAATTCAGCTATTATTGCATGTAGAAACATTTGAAAATTCCCATATTTCTTCGGATAGTTCCAATTTGAAAGTTGTCGTTTCCTGGAACGTTTACCGTTTGCCTACCCTATTAGAAAATAGTTCATGCCGTTTTCTGGATGCCTATAAACCCTTGGAAAAATTGTCGCGGAAACAAACTTTGCTTCTACACGAGGAAAAAGTACCCCATAAAATTAGAAACATATTTTGTTTTATATATCTCATATATAGTTTACAACTGTTATATTTGTTGCGCCGAGAAGTAATGTTTCCTAATCGATATGAAAATCTTTTATGTAAATTCTAACACTGCAATGTGGACAATGGAAAATTCTTTGTCTCCATCTTGGTTGCGGAAAAAAAATATCCATCCGAACTGGCATGAACGCACTGACTTAATACTAGTGATTAAGTTATAGGTCATTGGATAAACGTCTTGGGACGAGTCAATTTAAGTTGCTTTAAGTACTATTTAAAAAACGAGCAGGAGTGTTTTATTAGGTTTAAAGCCACGACCTAATAAAACACGACCTGCGAGTTTTTTAAATGGCTTCAAAAACGTTTGCATAATAAGTCAAATCTGAATATTAATTGTAAACAATAGATACGTTCAGGTAATAGATTTCAGATATGAAAAATCTTTATATAAAAATCTTTATATAAAAATCTTTATGTAAAAATCTTTATGTAAAAATCTTTATATAGTTTGCATAACAATCGTCTTTTGTATTATTGCATAATAAAGTGTTCTTTAGCTGGTATAAAGACGTATGCACGTGACTAATTTCTTACTCAAGATTGGATTATTGCTTCATGAATTATTAATGATTTTTGAAGGTGATTCATCAGTTTTGCATTGCGCACTTTTACTGCGCACATCTAATAACAAATTCTAGCTAATATATGTAGTCGAACTGCAATGTCAAGTGACACAGAAAGAGTATAAGGACAAAGAGAAAAACACTCTGCATTGATTAGGCGTGCTTCTAGAAATATATACTTTCAAAAATGACAGAACTCTGGCGTAGGGCTCCCTGTGCAACTAACACCAAACCACATCATGTTGCATGTTTAACCCTTCTACCTTTTTAAGAAGCTAGGTCCGTGACCCTACTTTTTATTATATATTTTTGTCTTTTTATATCAGAAAATAAGAGAAAAATCATTTCTACAACTTATAATATTTTACATTTTTCGCTCAGTTCCAAAAATAAGATTTCTGAGAAGATGAGAAAAGACATCTTTGCACCACGACAATGCACGTTAATTATAGTTTTTTGATTCGCTAAAATACCATGTTTTCTTCTATATAATCACTAGATGGTAGACATTTTTAGTAGGATCCTTGTTAAAAAAATCCAATAACGGTTGAGCAATTGCGATTGTTCCTATAACTCGTAAAAGGGTCAAGATGGGGCCATATGGAAGGGGGGGGGGGGGATATTGCACTTGTCATGTCTTCGAAATTAACTTTTTTATGCTTCTACTATGAGCATATCATAAACTCCACCCCTGGGAAGTTTCAGCAAATTCTCATTTCCAGAACAATTACTAATGAATCACTTTAATAATTAATTAAAGAGATTCGGTACAATAATTTGATTCACTCAGATATTCTACGATGGCTTACACTTGAGAGCATTGGATCTCTTCGTTGGCTGGTGTTTATGGGATTTTCGATTATTAAATGTCGCCTATTTTTAGGTGGATGCTGACTGAAAAGACACTGATGTGGTTTCAGAGAAATGGTTTAAATTTACACTGGAAATGTCTTCTTTGTCGAAATGTTCTTAAAAGGACGGCCATTTTAGAACTCGAACAAACGTTATTTAATTTATTTCAGGAAACTCTAGTTGTTCTATATATGCATGCACGCATGTTGATCACACATTTTGAATAATATTAAAAGCTAGGTAACTTTCTGCTTTGTAAATATTTTAATGGCTTGCTGCATGTACTAAATTTCTATGTATTTCAGGGCTTGATAATGTTAGGGGCTGGCTCTCTTTCTACCTCGTTCGTTAAGCCCTTTCACTAATTCTTTCATTGTGATTCTATGCTGTCTGGTTGAGTCAGGATCGATTATTATTTATTAATTGGCTGATCAGCGCAAAATTTAAAAAATATTCTTTTTTTTTTTTTGGGGGGGGGGGGCAAACGGCCCCCTTTATAAAATATTGGGGGCGCCCTCCCCGACCCTCCTGCTTACCACGCCCCTGATGTATTTCATGCACCCTTTTCTATTTAATTGCACCGTATTTAATGCACGATAGAACTAGAGATTGTACCTTTTATGTTAGCAAACATTTCAATAAAATTTTATCACATGCATGTTAAATCGTTAGTCTATATTCAATAGTTTGTTACTCGATCAAAGACACTTAAAAATAAACAAGTGGATTATGTAATAGCGAGGGTAATGTGATGTCTTTATGTAATTGAGCTGACTTTTTCAATTCACATGGGAATACTATAACAGAAGAGTATAGACCGCAAAGGCCCATGGGAATGCTTTATTGTACGCTGTATTGCCGCTGTATTGTACTCCCATCATTCAACGTGGGACGAGCCCTGTATTATACTATCTTGTTTCTATAACCTCCTATCAATGCCAGTGGTGATGATCGGAAGTAATAGAACAGGAAAATTGGGTAACTAGAAATTTATGGGGGCTAGCTAGGCAATTCGATAGAAATCAGTACGCAGCTGTTTAGGCCTCTTTTCTATTAAGCCTCCTTCCCTATTCACAACGAGACACATGTAGACTCATTAGACTTATTAATTGTCATTGTTATTGCTACTCCGCGAACTCCCTCCCCTTAACCGCGCGCCTGAAATAATGGCCAGACTGCATTATTTTGTTATTCGGTAAATTCTCGGTTTTAAGGGATATATATCGGTAGCGGGCGCCATGCAAGAACTTTATTGTATGGTCATTAAGCTAATATTGGATTGAGTATATCATTCATATTGCAATAAAAAGAAAGCTTAATATACATTTATCTTGTCATGCAAATCAATCGTTCAATATTTCAATTGTTGGAACGAAAAGACTTTCTATTTTTCTATAACAGGTTTGTAATTAAGCTTCTTCAATATATGAAAAAGTATTACTCAGTCTAATTTATTATAATAGGGAATTGAACAAGTATAAATAAGTAAATTATATTTTCCGATGACAGTATAATGCTTTCTGCAATGTTAGTCATTTCCTGAAGTCCAATATATTTGAATGAAATGCATTTTTGTAGATTAATAAAACATTTATGATATTATCACTTCTCTATTTAAATGGTAATTGTATATCATATGACTTCTTGTCATTGTGAGTCATTGTTATCGATCATTTTGAGCAGAGCTAACACCTGAGTATCAGTGGATCAAGCGGTCTACTGATTCAAGGAGAAAAAAAGAAACGAAAATGAGAAATTTAATTTGTAGTTATTTTCTGTCATGTACCATGTTACTAACATTGCAAGCAGACTTGGTGCATATGAAAGGTATGTATAAAGATTATATCTAGATGAGAAATCATCACATAACAACTTACACAACCTGTCAAATTAGAACAGAATTGTTCCGTAAACAGGGAAAGCGGCCCACTAGCAATGCCCAAAAATGGACAAACTGATATAAGATAAAGATTGCTTATACCGACGGTACGGTGGCCGTGAGATTACAGTTAGTGAAATTATTTTTCAACGAAATAATAATATGTAAAATAATAATATGTAAAATAGCAATAGAGAAAGTGTGTGCAGCTGTTTTTGAGCCAAACACATTACGGTTTGTGACTGGAAGTACAGCCAGTGCTCTACATTCCACCTAAGACATTCTTTAAAATTTCAAACTGATACTACCAGTTAAGGCGGGTCTCCACTAGACGATTTTTATGACGATTGTCATAGAATTCGCGACGAGATCGATTTAGAGAGAAGTGGAGATGTACTGGCAGCAAGAAAAAAAGCGCAGAATCTTATTGGTTAAAAATTTGGCGATCGTCTGCCGCTCGACGAAAAATAGAAGTCAATCCTATACTTTTCGTCGAGCGCTAGCCGCTTTCCTCTTGCGCATGTGTCGTCGCGAACTATTTTGACGATCGTCTCAAAAATCGTCTAGTGGACATCTGCCTTTATACTCCAGACGTTTTTTCCCTTTCTCTTGAAATAATTGCTTTTAATTTGCATGATTTGTACACTGTAATGAGGTCGTATGGGGCAGATTTTATCGCTATAAAGCCAGGCGCACACAAATTGAGTAAGATCTATGACACAGGCTAGGCGCACACGAGAGCAATCTATTAGAAAAATCTTATTAAACAAGCTAGGAGTTCCGATCCTCGAAAAAAGAAGAATGCAACAACTTTCAATTCTCATGTATAAGGTGAAAAACAGATTGGTCCCCGTTTATTTGTGTGATATGTTCACAAATGCATGTGGGTGATGTACACATCACACGAAAAAAGACTTCCCTCGTGCATGTCTACCACATGAATTCAAAGGAACTCTTGCGTGTGGATAAAGAGAAAGACCTTGGTGTTTGCGTCAGTGCCAACTTCAATTGGAATGTTCACATCCACACAATCACGGGTAAGGCTAACAAGATGCTCGGGCTACTTAAACGAACTTGCCCTCTTTTGAGAGACAAAACAGTACGACGAACGCTGTATCTCTCGCTTGTTAGATCTCAGCTATGTTACGCTAGTGAAGTCTGGTCTCCACACACTGTCAAACTCAAGTCCAGAGTCGAAAGCGTCCAAAGAAGAGCCACCCCGTGGATACTACAATCCAAGCATGGCGAAATGACATACCAACAACGGTTAATGAATCTCAACCTACTCCCGCTCTGCTATGAAAGAGAGATTTCTGATCTGGTATTCTTCTTCAAGGCTCTCTTTGGCAACACAGATTTAGACGTCAACACCTTTGTCTCCTTTTCCAACAACAATCGGACCCGACTCTGTTAAAATATGGAACTATACCTGTAAAATTCTACCTCCTACCACCTTCGCCACCCTCTCCTCGTTTAAAAGAAACATTAGAAGCACATATGAACACTTGCTCGGAACAATGTTCGACATAGAAATGCCATGTACATGGTCATTAGTGCGTGACTGTCCATGTCATAGAACTTAGTAAATAACTGTGTTTCATGTTTGTGCTGTTTTGTATTGTATTTTGTACTATTTTATTGTTTTGTATAGTTTTAGAATGGTAAGCACCTTGCATGGGACTTTATGTTTCGTTCGTGCTTGATATTGTCCATTTGAGTATTCTACTTATTTCTACATAGAACTGTTGTGTTTAAAACGTTGTAGAATTCTCAATAAAATTGTTAAATTACACGACACCATACCTTTAGAACTCTGTAAATCTCCTTCTAAAGTGCAGGAAATAGCATTTCAGAGACTCTAGTTTTTAAATTTTCCTGGGGGGGGGCATGCCCCTGGAGCCCCCTAGAATGTCACCCGACGTCGGCGGCCGCTAAGCGCCCCCCCACACACACTTTTAGAGCTGCTCCAACGCTAGCCTGCGAACAGGCTCTCAAGCTGAATTGAGAGCCTGCATCGATGACTAATGAATTTGAATATCTGCCCCGTAACGTTCGTTTTTCCAAATATGGAATATCTATCCTTATATGGTGTTGTTTACAACTTTCGTGCAAACTAAATTTAGACCGTGCAAACTAAATTTAGACCGTACAGTTTACACTGTTTTTCGAAATATAAGGGGCGGACCATTAGAAATCCCGGGAGGGGGGGGCGTGAAAATTCCCCCCAAAAAATTCGTGCAAAGGAAAATGCCTGGAAAAAAAATTCGTGCAGCCATTACGTCAGAGAAAAAAAATTCGTGCAAGCAAACAGCGAAGTACAAATAGTCTTGAAAAAAAATTCGTGCAGAGGTTAAATGCATTAAAAAAAATTCCTGCAGAGACACAAGACTGAAAAAAAAATTCGTGCCGCAAAAATTTTATACCCCCCCCCTCCCGGGATTTCTAATGGTCCGCCCCTAAGATATTCAAGCAAAAGTTCAAATGTTTTAAATACTGTTTTCTCAAAACAGAACATTTCGTGCTTTGAGAAAGATGGCCAAGACCAATTTGATCAGTTAATGTGTTTTTTATGCATAGTGCTTCAGCAGTTGACATATATAGAGCTCAGCGGAGACATATAAATTATAGCATCTGACCAATGAGAATTTCGCGTCACGATTTGAGACGCAGATATTCAAATTCATTAGTCATCGATGCAGGCTCTCAATTCAGCTTGAGAGCCTGTTCGCAGGCTACTCCAACGCCGACTGTCTTGTATTATTAACAAAATGTCATAAAATATCTCAAATTATTTTGTCTACACTCATAACTGAAATAATAACAATTAACTTTGTGGTTTATTATTGACCATTGTTAAAAATGGGGGCACCAAAGACATTTAGGCCCCTCCAATTTAAAAAGTGTGGGGCCCGGCCCCCTCCCCCCGTTTCCGACGCCCCTAAGCCGATTGCCCTAAGCCGATTGCCTATTGCCAAAACCAAAAACAAACAAGACGCTCTGTTGAGCGTTTAGTCGCTGGGGTATTAAAATAAGGCACGTCTTGATTAGAATAACTTACCATATATCATCAACCTCGTACCCAGGGCTTCTGCGCTCGTTGCTCTCTCTTCATTCTCGTACCCAGAACCGTTCTTACGCGCGGTCAACAGAGTGCGACGAGGGGCTCTGGCCAAATCCAAACCGGAAAAACATGGTATTAGAACAATATCCGGTATTAGAACAATAACCTTCGTTGTGGCCAATCAGATGCCAGTTTGATGTGGATTTGGCCAGAGCCCTTCGTCGCGCTCCGTAAGAAAGGCTCTGGGGAGCAATCTCGAAACCAGAGCCTGCAAGCCTCCACAGAAGATATGAGAGCAATAAGTACAGAAACCCTGGGTACGGTGATTTCATTGGATCTATCTGGCTTAAGCCAACTTCGAGAACATTGGAAACCAGGATTCAGCAATTTTATTCAAATTTATTGCAACTCAACATTTTGACCCTTCAACTTTCTCAAAAAATGTAATACCCCCCCTTATTATTATTATTATTATTATTCTTATTATTTATTATTATAACGAATATTTACACAGGCTGGATATATACATTTCAGCACAAAAGTGCTGTTATCAATGTGAGTCTTGTTACACCTTAAGAATTAATTAAAAACTATTAAACTACTACCTATAGTTAGGAAGTTAGCCTACTACATATTATAACTACTACTTTATCATTTATTTATACTCATGGCCCCACCTTTGCCCCCCCCCCTCCCTCTTCCATAAATAAAGACTTGTCCCAAACTCCAGGAAAAATCTGTGCACTTCACAAAACATTTATAACAATTTATTGCGTTCGCCTCAGGCTGGGTAACCACAACAGAAATTGCCAAAATGTCCTTTCAAGGTAGCTTGCATGTCAGGGAAGAAAATGGCTGCCCCCAAGCCATTTGCAAACAAATTCAATGTCTTTTCCAGAGAAATATGCCAAATCCCCCATGATGGAAAACGTCAAAATCCTCACCCCCAGCTAGGCTAAAAATATCGGCAATAGCTCCGCCCCTTGGATTAGGAAAAGCTGCAAAGGCCCGGGGGTGAGGGGATGGGAACTGCTGGAATTAACTGATACATTAGATTATCAAAGCTAATTTTAAAATATGACAATAACAGACAACTCTTCCGCCAATATCTTAAAAAGAAATATTCCAATAATTTTTCATTAATTAAACAGCCAGGAATTACATACCAAATAATAACAATGGTTAAAGACTGTGTTAATCAACAGCAAAGGCAGCAATTAACATGGTCAAAAGTAGTTAAAGTGCAATTACAAGTATGGAATATCATTACGTAAACAACAATTTGATATTACCTTAAAAAGAAAAGCTACTAATTCTGACCAATGGGAATTTTGTGTGTACTACGAATCATATGCATTTATTGTCTCCGTAGCAGGCTTTATTTTACCCTGTGAGCAAAGTCGTCTCATATTTCTTCTCGGCATGGCACGGAGAAGCGAGAGAGATTCTGCAAAACTTGTGTATATTCTTTGTGGAGCCGACAATCCAAAAACTTGGATAATTATGTATAATTTCAGGTTTGATACTGGTTTAATAACTGGTTTTGATGCCGGAAACAACGAAACCAGAAACTACTTATTAAATCTTCTTCTGGGAAATAGGCAGTTGCTTAGCAACCTTCGCACATGCTCAAATGAATTTCTACCCAAGTTCTGCAGAGTCTCTCTCGCTTCTCCGTGCCGAGAAGAAATAGGAGAGGACTTTGCTCACAGGGCAGCTTTATTTCAAGGATAGAGCCTGACACGCTGGATACTTTCAAAGTTAACCCCCCCCCCCTACTTTATTACTTTACTCTGCGTAACACTAGACAATTTTACTTGAGGACGCCATATTCAATATATTATTCTCACCAGGAAATTCCATTTTGTTTGCACCCCTTGCACTATTGTGTTTCATTATGGCATCTTCAACTTGAAAGAGTCTATTACTCTGGCCCCAACATTTACCCATTAAAAACACAATATGTTGATGAAATAACTGAAATGTTACAGGGTTACACGCCTGACACCTGGTCCTTGTATTTCTGTCTTGTTAGGCTACATCATGTTCTTTTGACCGCTTATCCGTATCAGGATTGCTTGCATCAAGGGCCGTAGCGTAGAAAAAAACATCCAAATAAACGGCAGTTTGCGAATATTATATAAATATTGTGAACTTTTGTCGTCTATTTCAAGCTTGTAGCGATCCAAGTTACTCACATAAAATGACTTTCGCTTTATAAAGTCTGGTTCATCGGAAAACTTTAAAGTTTCATCGGAAAAATAAAAAAATATGTACAAAATCGATGAAATTGTCGATACTAAATAACTAAATTCGCTCCGAAGAAAGCGGCCATCTTGAATCCAGCGACGAATAGTAATGACGTAATTTTTATTATTTATTAATGACGTAACGTTCATTTTGTGGCTAACGATCCAAGATCCGACACAAATCGAAGCCGAAACCTAGAGTCGCTGCGGGCTGTGCCCCAGCGACTAAATATACATGTATTTTAAACACATTGTCATACAAGATGTTCTCACCCATTAAGCACCAATACTCTCCTCTTAACCTGGCATTAGACAGAGTAAAATAACAAAGTGCCCATGAGGATGCAATGCTGCTTAATGGGTTAATAAATATTTGAATGCCGATAGTCCCTCCTCCACAGAGGTTTCATGTCCTTACCTCACTGTGCTTTACATGGACTTTACATAGTGCTAACTGCTCACTTTTGACATTGTTCAACCAGCAGTTAGCACTGTGTAAACTTCTTGCATAGTGTGGTGGAAAAGCACAAAAAGCCCCTGTGGAGGAGAGAGATGTCGGATTGGTATATTAGGATAATAAAAACTGTAGTTGGAAAAGTAATTAAATTAGCAACATGTTAATATTTTAATGAGTTATATTAGTTTAATAACTTTGAGATAGTGTCACGATTATATTAGTGTTGTTTGTACTAAATAAATTAGAAGTGGCTTTTAACATGCCTTATCATGTTTGACTTGGTTGTGAATTTTGCATCACACAAACGACAGGCAAATTCTTTTTTTTTGTGTGCCAGTGTGTACTTTGACATGACGTTTCAGTGAATTTTGTCCAGAAAATGATTTTTGGCATGTTTGGCATTTGTACTTTCCTTCATGAATAGCCATATGTCTTTTTAAAGCCAGTCGGTTCAAGAATTTCTTGCTGCATATGTTACACATGCTCTCTTCACAGTACTTTTCATGGTAACTTGCATCCTTTGCTCTTGGGAAAGACTTGTGACATTTTTTGCATATATATTGTGCAATCCCACAATCTTCATCCTCCTTTACCCTCTGTCCTTCAGTTTTCCAATCCTGAAAAGAGTGAGAAGACATTATGGAACATTCATATATTGGTAGGATATTTAGCTAAATATCTGGATTTTTGTGCATCTAACTCAATCAAACTGAGGTTGAAGGATATTTTCACTCAAAAATTACACTTTAATAATTCCATCCACAAAATCCTTCAACAATCAAGTGAGAAGTTGTACAAAAATCTAGATGCTTAGTACCCATATAATATTATGTTGTCACAGCATCATGCTATTGTTTTCAACAACTGGACTCTGTACTAATCATAGATATCTTATATATGAATGAATGAATATATATTATATAAACTAGATAGTGCATCTAATTATTCTGCAATTCAAAAATTGAAGCCGTGATTGCAGTCTCAGGTCGTTCCCATGAAATGAGAAGATTCGTATGTTTTCTATTTCTTAAACAGGGAACTTAAACATTAAGTTAACCCTATTCCAAATACATTTTTAAACTATTCGAATGACGAAAGTTATTGTTGTTTTTAAGCGTTTATTAGCAAGTGGGAACGACCAACATGGCCGCCATCTATTCAAATGGGGGTAACCGCTGGAATATTCTTGGCTTCAATTTTACTAAACGAGATGCGCTATCTAGTGTATGTAAGATATCTATGGTACTAATGCATTGTAGCTCAGAGTACTGCACTGCAATCGCAGGTTCAGTTCTTACGAGAGGGCCTATAGTGCATATTTTGCTGCTGCCCCTCATTAGGTCATAACGAATATGTTTACACACGGCTATTTAGTTAATGGTTTGCACAAAAATTAAATTTGAACTTGTGCTCAATTAATTCAATAGATTTGAGTGGCCTGTACGGTAGATGGTGTTTGCTGAATATGTGGTTCACTGTCTGAAATTTGCAGTATCCCGATATCCACAGGATACCAAAAATTTGGTTTTGGATACCAAACTATGAATGATACTATCCCGACTGGATACTAAAGCTCTGAAATAGAGTTGAAGGTTTTACATCTTACTGGCCAAGAAACTGGCTACAACAAGCTGTACCGGGTATATCTAATTGAAACAGGAGAATGCCTTACATGGATCTTAAGAGCCCCATTTGCACTCTTGCTGCTTCAACAATGTTAAAATAAAACAAGCAAATAATCCCCCACCTGAATATAAGCCCCCCTCGCCCTCATTGTCTTTATAGCTTGCTATGTTAATCAAAGCATGTTATTAATACATGCTTATTTTCCTGTTTATGACTGACTTGTTTATTACTAACACAAAAGATCATGTATAACCCAGCCCAGAGTTCATAGTCAGAGGTTTATGGTTACCATGCCTATCCATGAGTTATTTTCATTTTTGAGACAATCCGCAAAAGCATACTCGATCAAATGGCTTAATGGCCCACATATTCCCTATATGCCAGACACTTACTTTCCGCACATACTGAGAACAATTCTTCCACATAAATGCAGCAGTTTTGCTCATGACACCCAAATCAGCATCAGGCAAACTCTCTTTGATATTACCCTAGTATAAAAAATAGTTGAAAAGTGTATAATAGACTATTAATACTGTAGTTCCCACTTTTATCAAGTGATTGTAAAAATTGCCCAGTTCTTATATATATACAAATTACAATGTATTAAATAACTGCTTTACTGAGAAGTATTCTTTATGTTCATACTGCAGCATTTGTCAATGTTTGATACACGTGGTGTATAAATTATTTACACTTAATAATTTACATACTTCAATTCATTCATTACTATGGACTCGTAATAATCTATTTGGTAGAAATAAAACTAAAAATATATGATAACAATAATCCATTATAACATTGAAATATGTACTTACAGCAACGTTTCTGTAAAAAGCGTGATATCCGGTAAATTTGCTGGTTTTAAGAGCAGTAGAAGGTTCTCCGTTGCCCGCCATCACGACAATTATACAATATTTTGATTTTTCAAATCACCATTTGCGCGCGCAAGACACACTGGGAAGCGCACCATATAGTATCCGCTGAATGTTTTGTTTAAGGGCGCGGGTCAATGATGCGTCCGACTATCAATGAGGAGTCCGACTGTCTACGAAAAAAAAATTTGCATCAGACACAAGTCAGTACTAGGTAACATTTGCAAACTTACTGATTTAATTGCGTATAAACAGCAGCTGTAGAAATGGTGTATTTTGGTACGAAATTTGTGAAACACTATGGGGGGGGGGGATACCCCCCACTATCTTCCCCTAAGAAAGTTTTGGCACAAAAAGCGTGTGTATGGTACTTTGATTGTTTGAAGCGTTTGGTATAAATGGGAAAGTGGGCATGTATTATATGAACTTTGTGAAGAACGAAGCAGACACATTTGTTACATAGTAACTTATATTTGTTTGATATTCGTTACAATGCGAATTCTTATATGATAAAATGTACGTAATGTTTGATTTTGTTTGAAGCTCTAGATAAATGGGAAATTGAGAATGTAATATATGAATGTACCGTCGGTATACAATCTACCTTCTTATATGATAAAATGTAATTGTTTGATATTGTTTGCTGCCCTAATTGAAAAGTGGTAAAGTGCATGGGATGTAATATATGATTTTTTTGAAGAACGAGGCAGACACATTTGTTGCATAGCTGTAACTCGTAATTGAAGAAGGAAGTTCATTGACTGCAGCATGCTATATTCGGAATTTTCCGATTTCTCAGCAGCCAATAAGCAATAAGGCGATGGATTTTCCGATGATGACGTTTGTCGAGCAATTTGCATCCTGTCTATCTACAGCAAAGTTTCGATAATAAAACACTTTTTATTCAAAATCTAAACTTTTAAATCTAAACTTTTTTCAATTCTAAAAAGTATTAATAAAGCTACAAAATAAATTATATCCACATGCAAGGTGTTTAAAATTAATCAAAGAAACTCTGTGTCATAATTTTAAACTCTTTCCCGACAGGTCCCTATTAAACAAATCACTCAAGATTTATCATTTTTGCGGTTCATATCTTCAGTTTGGTAAATGCTATGTGGACCAAAATACCACCATTCGATTCAGTGTAACGATAGCTACTCATTCCTATCGATAGATTTAGTGAATGGCAACATTATAGCGATTTATGAGCTTTGAAAGTCAAACGAGCTCGTATATGATCAAATTACGCAATATTACTGACAAATTATAAACATAAACATACCTTTCGCCGAATATAACTTCGTCCCATTGAGACGTATGCTCATTCTGATCGTCTTGATGGATTCAGAAGTCAAAAATAACACGTATAGTGTTATTTTCAAGCTTCTATCTTTAAAATTCGACATTTAGTGCCGAATTTTGTATTTCTGCTCCGAATATGCGTTAATCCCAACCGGAAATACGACGAAAAACCGTCAAAACAATGCTACGCTTGCATCGCGTGACTCTGGAAATGCCAGAAATGGATTCTACAGGTCAAAGTGCACCCATACGCGTGAGTTTTACGTCATCCCGGCTAAAGGGAGCTCCTTATTGGTCAAGTATTACGTAATACAATCGCGTGCTAGTAAAACCCGATACTTTAAAAATTCAAAATAAATATTTCTATTCGGCGTATACATACGAAACTTTCTACACAAAAGCGCTTGAATACAAAGAGTATTTTACACATATATCCTTTCAGGAAATGACACCAAAGTTTAGAATATATTCAACTTTTTCTAATTTTCTCGTTTGAATGTTTTGGCGAAGCGGTGAGTATAAATATATGATTGTTTCGGTTTGTGTAATGTTTTGACGGCACTTGACCCCCCGTTCGAAAGGTTATATTGTGAGGATTTCAATGGTGGCATTTATTTAATAGGGGGGTAAATACTCGCCGAGATATTTATATTAGAAAAATTGTATCGAAATGTAATACGAAACCGGTTGTCGAGAAAGAGTTCATTAAGAACTTTTAGAAACAATTACTGGAACTAAATAAATAGTTTACTTACTTACTTATACCATGGATAATAAAATAAATGGATAGGAAACTAGCTGACGTGACCTAATGTTTTCAATGGGCTGATGGCGTGATTGGATGTTGAAACCTAGTTGCAAACCAAATTCTCAAAAACGGCATGTTTAGCAATAATACAGCTAAACATTTTAGTCAAAGAACAAATGAATATAACTACGACATTCTACGATGAAATCTCTAATTACTCCCAGTCAATTTTAGCAAATATTTCAAGCACTAAACAGTGAAAAAGGCATCCCAAATTTCGTTAAAATCGGGGACGCCAATTTCGTAGCTACAAATGACTGTAAAAAATACAAAACACAGACGAAAAACATTTACCTTGAATACTTTGTCGTGGCTTAGACATGTTTTTAAAACAATTAGACCGGTTTATGCTTCAACATTGCTCTTTTAAGGCGGAAAATATAGCGAAACAACAAAAATGCAGAGAACTTTGCAATACGCGTGACGTCACAGATTGCAACTAGGTTGTTTTTGCTTACGTCAGCGAGAGTCCTATCCATTTATTTTATTATCCATGCTTATACTATCTAATTTTTTTTCAAAAAATAGCGTTATTTTTGTTGTTTTAACGTATTAATGTGTGTAAATGTATTGTAACTTATTACTTATTTTTATTTCTCAAGGATATATACAAAAGGTTAATTTAATTAAATTTGCAACTTTTCGGACATTTTAAATGTCCGTCTTCAGGCGACAATTGTTGTCCGAAACGTTGCAAAATGTCCGAATCGTTGCAAATTTAATTAAACAAGACGCCTACACAGGCGTTCACTCCGCCTGCCGGCCTGCGGAGAAAATGGGGACAATGTAGGGTGCGACGGAAAAGTGAAGCCAAATATAAGCATTCACAGACAAGTTGGTGTTCATAGCATTCAAAGATAAGTTGGCATTCATGGCATTCAATTAAGGTTAAGTTGGCATTCATGGCATTCAAAGTTAACTTGGCATTCAAAGGAGCAATGGCATTTACACACTTCTTTGAATTTTCATAAGAAAGTGCCATAACCTATAAGAGACAGAAATAGGATATTAATTCTGACACACCAATTCTGTTTGGCCCATCATTGTAATAATAGAGGCCCATCATTGTAATAATAGAGGCCCATCATTGTAATAATAGAGGCCCGAAAAGCATGTTTGAGTGGCTTGGTAGGTATTCTGCCCAGAGTCCTAGTAGGGTTGAATTGAATACATTACACAACATATAATCTATTAATGCACGAGTCAATTCCAGGAGTAACCATCCCCCCCACGGGAACACACCCGAGCATTTGATTTGATTGGTTATGATAGTGTAAATGCCCGGGTGCCGGGACACAATTAGAAGACTAATGCACGGCCCCTGGGCAAGCTGAGAGTGGAAAATGCCCCACCCCGGGGATGATTTTACAGTCGATTTCACGAAACTTTGACCACAAATGTTCCGAACTTCGTTGCGAAGTTCGCAAGCTCGTTGCGAAGTTCGGAAGCTCTTATCGGAATTCACAAGCCAATTTGTAAACAAAGTCCCTGATTGGTCCGTGAAGTAAAAGAAGCCAATCAAATGCGTAGTTTGCGAACTGGTTTGTGAATCTCATTATGAACTTTTGAACTTCGCAACAATCTTGTGAACTTCGCAACAATCTTGTGAACTTCGCAACGAAGTTCGGAAAATTTGTGGTTTAAACTTTAAATGGCATATAATCATAGTCATTTAATAACATTATAGTATTAAACCGCTATGGAAT
Source organism: Paramuricea clavata (assembly GCA_902702795.2). NCBI lineage: Eukaryota > Metazoa > Cnidaria > Anthozoa > Malacalcyonacea > Plexauridae > Paramuricea > Paramuricea clavata. Next base: position 24,639 of record CACRXK020001895.1, on the reverse strand, counting down.
ATTATAAAACATAAACCTTTAATAGTTGTATTTAAATTTGCATGGCACAAGGTATAATTTTCGGCTTATTCTTACAATAAATTTCACGCTACCTTGACCATGAGGGCGCAAAATACGATCAGCGCGCCCACATGCATGCCTGAAACTAGGTTTTGCGGACTAATTAAAATTTGTGGGTGGGATTTTGGTCAACCATTTGTCAAATCCCCGGGGTCCTCCAATACCCGGCCCCCGTGTAAATACATGAAAGGCAAATTCCCGACCCCTGTGAACTGTCTATCGGGCAAATTCCCGGGGGTGTCCCGGGGGGGATGGTTACTCCAGGAATTGACTCATGCATAACACACAAGGGCAGTAGAAAGAGCAAAGCAAGCAAACCCAAGCTGGCTGTGAGTTCAAGAAGCTGACGTTTCTGTTATTTGTTAACATGAGTATACAGGGTGTCCCAAAAAAACCCGAAAACTATTGAAATCACCAATATGAATGCCTTAGCGCTCTGTTGGTTCCCACGAGTGCATAAATAATTGACATAAGTAAATTTTATGCATAAAGAAACTGTTTAAGAAGCTGTTTTTAATTCCCAGGAGCAGAAAATCGCGCACTTTACCAGGAGATATTCCTAACTAAATTCTAATATATGCACCTTGCCAATATTTTACGCATCATTACGTCCAGCTGTTTGGTAGGGCATTCAAATTTAACAATAAGTAATTTCAATAGTTTTCGTTTTTTTGGGACACCCTGTATATCATAGATAATATTCTTGTCTTGCAACCAATCCCTTGAGAATTAAAAGAATGTGCGAAATTCAGTAAAAAATAATGAGATTCTTTGTCTTAATACTACCACATGGCTGCCGTTTCCGGTAGTTGCGTAAAAACGTGTATAGTAAATTATAAACACGACAGCTTCAATACTACATTTCCTAAACTCTTCAAAACATTGAAATATATTTAATAACCCGCCATAGCCTCAACACTACATAGCCTAAACTCTTCAGAACATTGTAGGGACCTTTCACACAAGAATATATTTTGCTAGTCAAGAATATAAGATCGACATTACGACATACAGTAGGAGTGAATATTTTTATTTATATTTATGACTTTAAAGAATTTCTTGTTGCCAAAATGCAGCATGTACTACCAAAATTAGAATGTTTAGTATCACTTACCTCAGTTGAGTCTGGAAGCTTTGTCTTGACATTCATCTTTTTAGTATTTTTCATCGTTTAGTATTTTTCATCGCACAAGACCGTTTCGCAGTTCGCAGAGTTTAGAAAAATACTGTAAGCAGAGCTGTAAGCATGCGCATTGCGCTGCCAAATCGTATAACATTATCCACAAATGTCAATAGAAAGTATCTAAATGTCATGGAACGTACACATTTATCAAGGAGCCTGTTTGTGACACTGACGACAACCGACAACAGACTCAAGCATTTTTAGACTCCGCACTGCGCATGCGCAGGCGGAGTAATTAACCTTTTGTATATATCTTTGAGAAATGAAAATAAGTAATAAGTTATGAACAACAAAGGTGAACGTTTTAGAAACAAGATTAAATGTATTGCGTCAAGGAGTTGCCAGATATTTTACTATATGACAATACAATGACGTAACCAGGCAAGTCTGCATACATAATAAGCTACACAACAAAGCCACAGATTAAGAGGACCAGATGTCCGACTTCAGTCAAAAAAGCGTAAGGGCTTCGTCACTGCGCATGCCGTACTGCGCATAGCTTAGCAAGTGACTAGAGGCAGTCACAACACCGCGGAAAAACGTCTGCGCATGCACCAAATTATGAAAATATGGCGGGGAATTTGAATATCAATTTCTAAAACAAAAACATGCTTATTAATTGGTCAAAAATTAGTAAAACAAACGAGAAAATATAGCAAATGGGTAGACTAGACATTAATTGTGAGCGTCCTGGCATTTAAAGTATGGAATGAAATATAATTCATGTAAAAAATTATTGATTTTAACGGACACGACTTCGAAAATTTTTGCAAAATTTTTGCAAAATTATTCAAAACAAAAATTCAAGCTAAAAAGTTAAGAAAACTCTCGAAAAGTTAAGCTTCTTAACCCACTCAAATTGTAGAATAAATCCTAAAGTTTAATTATTGTGAACACGAATTTTTTTTATATTTGGCGACACAGTTTTTTTTAAAGAAATGTATCTCAAACGAAAATTCGGAAATTGTCATTGCTTAGTTGATAAACAAAATGTTTCAGACGATAAATTTGTCAACAATCACCTTTAGTTCATGTTCTTGTACAATACAATTTCTTGAACCTTCTGGCTGTAGTTATTCCTAGTTTTTAGAATGACATGTTTATTTTTGCGCTCGAAATCTGGCTGTAAAGACACACAATGAAGTCACTCCTTTTTACCGCCATTTTGAGCCTTCGGAAACGTTCGGAACAGCTTCTCATCAAGTTCGCAATACTATTACAGGTAAGGTTGACGCATGCGCAGACGTTTTTCCGCGGTGTTGGCAGTCACCCCCCCGACATTAAATTTCAAAATGGCGCGCAACAATTTATTTTGAGACAACAAACATGAAAATAAACTTTTTTATTTGCCCGAGAGATGAATTGTGTGGTTAAATTTGTGTTTAAAACTTTCAAAGTCAGTACGCGTAATGGAAAAGTGAGTTCATCACACTTAGTTTGCAATATTTTACGAAATTTTCTCTTTTTCGATCGTCGTAGGAGTGAAAAACTATAGGCGGAATGAAAATGCCACTTTGCTGAGGTATTTGAAGTCATTTTTTACAATGTGCGATGTGTTTTCTTGCACTTTCTACGATGTCTGATATTCATTGACTTATGTGTGCATAATTTATAGTTTACTTTGCATATATATTAACTAGAAGTTAGTTTTGTTTACAAATTTTACATTGTATGCATGAATGTATACAATAGTATTTGTAAATATTGAGTTAATTCATCTATTTATACAAAGACTCTGTAATAAAAATTTTGTAACAGGAAATGTGAGTTTCAGAAACTGTGTGTCTCAGACAAAAATTATTCTAAAATTAAATACCTCACCTACAAACAACAAATTACAAAAATATATAATTTGGGTATATTGGACAGGTTTCTTCTAATGTTAGTACAGACTACATGTGTAGAATATTAGCACACTGACTAAATGGAATTCAATATTTAACATTCTATAAAATCTGTTTTGTTTACACAAGTCTCACAATCTATAGTAATTATATTCCTGACTGGAAAGTTTGCAAAGGGTGCAGCTAATTTTTGTTTTAATATGTAAAATACTAAAAATAGTATTATGCCGCAAACTACAAACTTTCCAGACTGCGGCCAATATGAGACTCCTATAGTCGAACCTCCGTTAGGCAGCCCTCCTTTACGAATCATGCTTAATATTTTGCTTTATACGCATATTAATCACACATAAATATAATGTTCAACACATGTCGACACCAACAGGTCAATGTAAGTTTTTGTATCAGTGTTCGTTAACACTTCTTGATCTTTTCAGTCTACCTATACTGTAATCAGTGATTTTTGAATAAATAGACATTGGAGCGCCCCCCCTCCCCGAAGTCTACTTTATGACCACTTCATTGAGCATTGAGGTTGAATTGTATTTTTTATACTATTTAATTTTGTTAATGTTTAACCCATTAAGGGCCAGTGCTCTCCCCTTGACAAGTAAAATCGTCTGGCGTTAGACAGAGTGAAACAATAAAGTAGGGCGCATCAGGCCGCAATGCGACTCATCGGGTTAATGTAAAATAGTATTAGTATATAACAACAACAGGGAGTTGCACATTTGCATGATAACACTTGTTGCAGGTTAAAGTCATTACCAAGTGAGTAGTTACACAGATTTTATTGAGATTTATACAACAAATTAGGCTTTTTCAATAATTATGTCATGTATGCCGGTTTAGCCTGGGCACCTCGCTTTCATGTATCAAGACAAAATGTGATTGGATCACTATTCATGGGAATTTGTTGTTTGTAGGTGAGATATTTAATAAATTTTCTAGAATAATTTTGTCTGAGACACTCAGACACACATTTTCTAAAACTCACATTCCCTGTTACAAGATTTTTATTAGAGAAAATACGTAATAGATGAATTAACTTAATATTTACAAATACTATGTATACATTCATGCATACAATGTAAAATTTGTAAACAAAACTAACTTAATATCTAGTTGTCTTCTACTTCTAGTTAATATCTATGCAAAGAAAACTATAAATTATGCACATAATTTGTCAATGAATATCAGACATCGTCAAAAGTGCAAGAAAGCACATCGTACATTGTAGAAAATGACTTCAAATACCTCAGCAAAGTGGCATTGTCATTTCGCCTATAGTTTTTCACTCCTACGACGATCGAAAAAGAGAAAAATTCGTAAAATATTGCAAACTAAGTGTGATAAACTCACTTTTCCAATACGCGTACTGACTTTGAAAGTTTTAAACACAAATTTAACCACACAATCCCTCTCTCGGGCAAATAAAAAGACTTTATTTTCATGTTTGTTGTCTCAAAATAAAATTGTTGCCGTCATTTTGAAATTTAATGTCGGGGGGGTGAATGCCTCTAGTCACTTGCTAAGCTATGCGCAGTAAGACATGCGCAGTGACCAAGCCCTTACGCTTTTTTCAATGAAGTCAGACATCTGGTCCTCTTAATCTGTGACAAAGCGCTACATAGCAAAATCAGGCAAATTTATAAGCATTTTAAAATGTTTTAACGCATTTTTAATTGAATACATATGTTTGCTGTGCTGCCCATAGTTATTCCTAAAGGCCTGTTTAAACGGATGCAACATGTTGGACCAACATCATCCAACATTGTTGTGTCCAACATGTTGGGTCCGTTTGAACACCATGTTGGATATTGTTGCATTTATATGTTGGATGATGTTGGATCAACTTTTTATCCAACATCGTCCAACATTTGGCAAAAATCAGTACAATGTTATCGTTTCCATTGATATTATTTAAAATTGACTAGAAATATGGGATAATCTCACACAAACTTACCTGATATAGTTAAAAATTTTTTATTCATACTAACGATTAGGTAAAAGTCTATACAATAATGTTAACATATACAGAGGCTATGTTTGCGATGTTACTTTCAGTGCATATCCACACCGGGCAAGCTTGAAAAATATGCCCGGCCACGGTGGGATTCGAACCTACGACCTTTTCAAGCTCGCCCTGTGTGGATATGCACTCAGAGTAACATCGCAAACATATTATTCACCTGAGTACACAACACCAACACAGAAAAAAAATTTATATACAGAGGCTTACATACAGCATTATAAGCAAGAGCAGCCATCTTGAAAACATGAAAACAATAACATTGAAAATCTATGCGTATTTAATTAATATACCCAGGTGATCTCGTGTTCGTATTTTAGCCAATCAGCGCTCAGAAAGGGTTGTCCGAATAGAAATCCATTTTGATGTATTCAGTCAATTATATCTTTCATTATTCTTTATGAAACTAGTTGAAATTTTGTAATTATGTTTGGTTATGAGAACTATAGCTCTGACAAAAATATGGAATCGAAATAAAGTATATTACAGGAGATATTCGGCTGTTTTAATCATAAAATGGATTTCTATTTGACAACTAGTGCCAGTACTTTTCCGCGTATCAAGATCACCTGGACAGTAAATACTGTCCAATCAACACACGGGTCACACTGTTCTTATTTTCAAACAGAAGTTCGTACTAATTGAACTGCTAAAAGTTGTTGGATTGTTGCATCCGTTTGAACACGTTGACCAACAATCGTCCAACATTGTTGGTCCAACAATGTTGGACAATGTTGCATCCGTTTAAACAGGCCCTCACCTGTCAACACAAATAGACCTCAGTGACAATATAGACGATGTGCTGTTTGCACCATTAGTGGATGTTGGTATAAGCATCCATTGTAACTGTGACAAATTTCCGAATACGAGCTTCATGTTGAAAAACAACGACATATTGGATGAATCATCATCAAATGGCATGTTTTATACATTTACTCCAGATCTAGAAACAGTCAAGGCATTTTTTAATACCATGGGCTGGTGGGCCATTTGCCCCACTGGGCCCCTCCTCTGCCCCACCACTGAAGAAAAAAATAACCTATCGCTCCAAAGCTAGGGCCCTATTGAGTAAACGAGTTTAACATTGAAAAGAAGTTTAAAAAACAAAATTTGTTGGTGAGCATACTTAAACTTACCAGTTGCTTTTAATGTTTAGCAAAAATATGGTTAAGTATGGTAAGTATGTAAACTGAAGCATAGCTCAGTCATCATGGGTCCAAATCAAATGAAATTTTGCATTCTGATTGTACATGATGAGACCATGGATTGTAAAATAACTGGATAGAAAACTTCCTGACGTCATTGACTGCATCCTTGTTGAAAAACGTGACGTCACGCATATTGCGAATGTTACCAAAGTTCTCGGCATTTGTGTTGTTTTCCTACATTTTCCACTTTAAAAGGGTGATATTGAAGCATAAACTGGTCTAATTGTTTTACAAACAAAGTATTCAAGGTAAATGTTTTTCGTCTTTGTTTTGTATTTTTTACATTTGTAGCCACGAAATTGGCGTCACAAATTTTAACGAAATTTGCGATGTATTTTTCTCTGTTTAGTGCTTGAAATATTTGCTAAAATTGACTGGGAATACTTAGAGTTTTCATCGTAGAATGGCGTGGTTATATTTATTTGATCTTTGATTAAAATATTTAGCTGTATTAGTGCTAAACATGCTGTTTTTGAGAATTTGGTTTGCAACTAGATTAAGGCATCCAACCACGCCATCAGCCCATTGAAAACATTAGGTCACGTTAGCTAGTTTCCTATCCATTTATTTTATTATCCATGACGAGACGCATTGAAAAACACTTTTAATTTTGTTGCCAAGGTAACAATGACGTTCCCAGGCCTCTTGCCCCAATTTTATGAAACAGCTTTATTAATGATACTGATAAGGTAAAATAATATCAGAAGTATGTGTACCATACCTATGCATGTCAAAAGTTCACTTGCATGATAATAATTCGAAAATGACATATACATAGATAAATACAACTAGTTATTCAAAATCAGTGCAAGGGGTCTGGGAACGACTGTGTTGCCTTGAGAACAAAATTAGAAGTATTTTCCCATGCATCTCATCATGTACTATCTGTATGCAAAATTTCATTTGATTTGAGCCAATAATAACTTAGATATGCTTCAGTTTACTATTCAATAAACATATTTACCAAACTAATGACGTCACATGTTGTGCTGATTCAGCAATTTATATTTTACACATTTTTGGGTATAACTTCGGAACCAGATGAGATAGAATAGAGCAGTAAAACGGCCAATCGGCTTATTATTTTATGCTCTTTCAGATAAAGCAATAAAAATTTTTATTGCCAATACCCTTTAAACTAATTAATATATGTTACTAGAAGAAATGTACAGACTCACAGCAAACGTTTGTCGCAAGGAAAGTGCTGCCTTACCCCCAATGGTCAAAGGCAGCATGCATAATTTGTTGAATAAGGGGCTGTTTATATGATCCCGCTTTTCCAGCACGAGAAATAAGACGGGATTATTTCAATGTATTGAAATAAGTCACGCTGCACAACTTTAGCAAAAATTAACTTCATAATTTTTTAGAGATAGATTAAAATTAACTGCAAATGAAAGGTTGTTCCAGCGGCAATAATAATCTTCTTGAACTACAAGATCTTCTCTACAATATTTGAGTTCTGTTAACCAGCATTTGAACTTTTGTTTAGCCTAGTGACTTATTCCAATACATCAAAAGTCATCCCACCTTCCATCATGTAAACAGCTCCTAAGACGCATTTTCAGGAGGTAAGAAAAGTGCAATTTGAATATCAAACACCTTGCCCAAGGTCGAACGTCAGCTAAATGTTCTAATGGTACTGACTCGCTACTTTCTTGGCATGGGCAGTTTTATATGAATACCTTCAATGCTTATAATTTCTTGCTTTTGTATCAGTATGTATATTATAACACTGCCAGTGGTGAAGCTAGCCATACAAACAGGTCATGCGATATGCAAGTTTTTAATGATTTGCATTATTCAAATATATGCAGGTTTATTGACGTGCATGACCAGTTGCCATGGTAGCTAGTTTGCTACTGAATAGTGTACAAAATCATATTATAATATGTATAAACGATAATAATAGAGAGTTTAAGCTTCGCGTTATACGGCAAACGGCAAACGGGAGGCAAAGAAGAATTTTACGGTATCAGGCAATAAAGAATAAATGAACTTGCTGTTTTAGAACTGCAATGCATGACTATTCTTTCGACACAAGAAAGAAAATATGAAACTAAAATGTTAAACGAAAATTTTGCGAAGGAAGGTCGAAACTGCCGTTTGCCGTTCCCGGAACCGCCAAGCTTAAACTCCCTAATACTTGAATGAATCATTGGACATATAGAATTTAATAACAATTTCATATATAGAAATATTAAGTCAGTTTTTGTCCCAATTATTGTTCTAATGGCACCTTCACGCAAGTAAGTGTATTAAAGTAAGTGCCTTCCTCCAATGTTACTGTAGCTACCTTGAATCAATAACGTTTGCTGATATATAAATAAATATATACACACTCTCGTCCTATATGCCTGATAGCCAATGTATGTAGAGCATATAGTAATTCCCGCAAAAACGTAAATATCCGGATTTTGGACATATTGTACTTAATAGAAATAAATGCTGAAGGCTTATGTTGATGGAAATCTCGAGTGTAATTTTTTGAAAAAACGAAACGTGCCGTTAGAGCTTAACAAATTGGACTCTGTAGCTCGTTTGGTTAGAGCGTTGCACCGGAATCTAGGCCGTGGGCTGTTGGCCAAAATTATTTCGCTTCGTGGCACCCATGTGGGAAATACTTCGTTTGGGGTTTATTTGAAAGGCATATAGGTACATCACTACCAAAAAAAAGTTCCCAAGCAAAAAATTGCCCAAAACCGAGAAAATGGGTGATCAATGATTATCCTCTATTAAATTGTATTATAGTAAAAAATGGGACATTTATAATTCAATTACCATAAAAATGACTTGCATCATCGGAAAACGTACAAAAAACCGCATATAAGACTTTTAAACAGTTTTTTTTTATTTTTCAAATAGTTTTTGAGTTATTGCTGTTTTAAATGTGAAAATTGGACTAAAATGTCGCAATAAGGAATGGGTACTAGGTCAAAAACGCGTTTTTGACAGTGTATAACTCGAAAACAATTTTAGATATAAAAAACTGTTTAAATGTCTTATATGTAGGTTTTTGTAAGCTTTCTGATGATGCAAGTCATTTTTGTTGTAATTGAATACAAAATTTCACATTTTCTTGCTGTAATACAATTTAATAGAGGATAATCACTGATCACCCATTTTCTCCGTGTTGGGCAAGTTTTTTGCTTGGAAACTTTTTGTGGTAATTAAGCATCTATGGTTCTATGAATTGAACCACAGAAAATCTATTTCCCAGCGGGGTGCCACGAAATTGCTTTTCTAGGCACTTTTTCGCACAACAGCCCACGGCCTAATCAGTTCACATGCCGACAGGTTCAATTCCCGCCAGAGCGCCTGTAGTTGCGTTTTACGCAGCTGCTTCCGCCTGCTTGAGTCCAAAGTGATGGAAAAAATTTACACTCGAGATTTCGATCTATAAAAACCACAAATATCTGACTATATTAATCCATATGAGTAATCGACGCCTGATGGCATAGATGGCAGCACCATTTCCGCCACCAATATCCTTAAATCCATATTAACCAGACTACAAACATGAGTTTATATCATTCTTCATCAATGTCTTGAGGCAATTTTTCATAATCATCAGCGCGTTTTGAAAAGCGAATATACAGAAGTAAAATTACAAGAATGACTCCCGAATTCATTGAGTAAATAAGTAATGTCGTCCGTGTTCCCAAAGCGTTGAAAAGAACTCCCAAAAGAGCTGAACCACTTTCAGTACCCAAAGCCAACACCGCCTCTTGCAGTCCTGGAGATACATAAATATCCAAATCAAACACAGCAAGATAAGTAGTAGTATATCGGCCGTTTGACCCGGATTTTTAATTGAGGAACGCATCATGATTACCATAAAGTGTGGGGAGCAGGGCAGTGCATGGGGATGAAATGTGGAGGAATGGGGCGGATGCATGACGTCATAATGTATGCAAGACGTCATAATACATGCATGATGTCAAAATGATGTGCAAAGCAAGTTTGGGCAGGTTTGGCCGTCTAATACGAACAAATTCGTCTGAGATACGCCTCTAAGTATTCTACTTTGTCGATATCCTCCTGAATACCTTCATTATATCAAATCCAAAGCATCGTTCTGATCATTTGAGGGGAAAATGGGCAAAACTATTCCGGACATTCCATTTTTCACAAACTTTCCCATTAATGTATCGTAATCTGTTAAATTTTTCCTTAATTTTCGTAAATTTAGCAAAATTTTTGCTATATTATTTTTTATTCCTAGCCACTCAAATATTTTCGCTGACTACGAAAACAAATTGCCAGTTAATCCGAAAATAATTTGCCGAATCAAGCAGACATTTCCGGAGTCCGTCATGACTGTGGGGGTGTTACATCCACCCACTCCACCCACACACACACCACCCCTGTTAATCCGAGCTTTACATGCATGAATAAGCTGCCGAATTCCATTTTATTTTTGCGTTTTCAAGGTAAACATTTCTTGGATATATCTCTGTAAAAATTTCCCACTGAAAAGTATTATCGCTAATAGGGCCATTTACACCAGCGAAAGAATACCGCGGTTTATATCAGGATAAATACCGCGTAAGCAATTAGCCATTTCCCAACGTTCTGGGTCTAGTCACGCGAATCCCATGTTGGCAGCACTTTAATTTAAATTAAAAGTTTAATGTAAAAAGGAGATATTTGATTTTTGGTCGTTCAACAGTTGATCATTGATAGTAGATACTTCTACACACGTAAAAATCTCACAATTTGTCAACAAGATGTGTTCGCAACAGTGTTGTCAACAAGTTGTAACAATGTTGTTATTTTATCAAGTTGCTACAAGCTTGTTACTCACATCTTGTTGCAGGACGATAACAAGTTGTTGAAACAACTTGTAACAAGTCTGTTGAGGTCAAAAACCTTGTAGCAAGTTGTCAACAAGCCGTCGACAACTTGTCAACAAGCTGGGAACAAGCAGTGCGAACACATCCTGTTGACAAGTTGTTGGAACAGCATTGCTACAAGTCTGCTGCAGGTTTGTTACATTAACTTGTGCGTTTTTACGTGTGTACTCTTTCACATGTTTGACGCCTGTCACCATATATTTTGTCCCTTCAAACGATCCCAGAATTCACTGTGATCTCTTTTGGGAAAAGTCTAATATGCCGCGGCTTATTTAAGCCTTTATTTGGCAATTCTCAGCTCATTTTAATGCTAAATTCTTTTTCGTCTATTTTCAAAATAAAGTACGAACTATGTGATTACCATTTGCGTTCAAGCTTGCGACGTGCATTTTCAAAACGTACGTTTAACGTTTCAAAATTACGTACGTTTTGCCACGCCCCATGTCATGTTTGGGCAATGAAACTGACATGTTTTGGGGCTTTGAATGGCATGTCTTGCTTACGCACTAAAAAGGTTTTTACATAAGTATATAAGTAAAAAATAAAGTTGCATTTTTGCTGGCGTTTATACCGAATTATGCTCAAACACAAATTCGCGATACGTTTTACTAATGCACGTTGGGTGGCAGATACAAAGGAAATCGATTCTCATTCTTCGGCTTTCGCTTTTACACTTGGTGAAGAGCTCTCGGATATTCTTACTTTCAGGCGATCAATATCCGTCCCTGGAATACATTTTACCCCAGAAATCGCGATTCTGAAACATAGGGGATAATCACTGTTCATCACCACGAATTCATTCTCGCCATTTTCGTATAGTGATAGTGAAAGTGAAAGTGAAATTTATTTATTCAATTCTCTTTGAATTTCTCGCCTTTAATAGCTTCTGTTATTAAATCGTTGTATGTCCTAGGCGAAGTCATGACAAAAACATGTCGTGTTTCACCCACCTGAACTTGCATTGAATTTGGTTCGCGGATTTCATCGTCCGATATTAAATTAAACGGCTTGCTCTTAAACGCGCGAATTACTTTGTAAAACTTTTCTAGTGCATATTAAGCAAAACATGCCATTCCAATTGCCCAAACATGACATGCGGCGTGGCAAAACGTACCTTTTGAAATGCCAAACGTACGTTTTGAAACGTAAAACATATACATTTTGAAACGGCACACGCCGCAAAGTTGAACGCAGATGGTAATATATAACTAAACATTCCACTGATAACATATTTTTATTTTTAAGATGTCTACCTACATTTTACATACAATTACGCTATGTAAATTCGACGCTATTTGGAAATGAGTTTAAGAAAGACTTACCACGAATCACTCCTGAACTTGCTTTTGAACCTGCTTTTGAAAAATGCACTGTCAAGCTACAATATGCTAGTCCGTAAGCAGCCGTCTGCAACACGTCGATAGCCAGCACAAACCATGGTACCCGTGTGAAGGACGTAGCCAAAAAGGACAGAGAAAACAGAGAAAAAGCGATACATATAGTCTTCAGCTCACCAATTCTTTTCAGCAACTCGCAAGACAATAGCGTCCAAATGGCCAGCATTGGCCGACGAATTAATCCAGCTACACCCAATAATAAAGGACTTGCAAACAATCCGTCTAAATACCAAAACTCCCAGAATATCTGAAACGCTGCAGGAATTCCGGTACAAAAAAGAATGCAAAACATGAGCGCGAAGTGAGTATTGCATAATGCTGATTTTACTTCTGACCAGTTAATCGTTTTATTTTCGTTGTATTCATACCGAAACCACGGCAAAGAAAGCATTGAAAGTAGCGCCATACAGCTGGCAACGATATACATTGTAAAATAGCCATAGTTTTCTGTCCCACAAATGTTAATTTTGATAAACCATGCCAACATAGCGACAGTGAATATCGAAATGGCACCACCAATATGGCTCCACATATAATATGCACCGTAATTTGCTCTGCGTTCTTTAAGGTACGCAATGGTCGCCAAATCGCCTAGAGATGCAAGCATTCTGTGTGGAAATTCATATGCAGTTCTGGTGACAAGCATTAGAAGAAACAATATGCTAAGCCAGGGAACATTTTCGGAATAATCACTTGTCTCTGTGTTTGTGGGGGATGTTGCGCGCTCCGAGTTGCCTAATTTGTCGGTTAAATTATTTGTAGGAAACGAATTTCTTGAAATCACTGAACTATTGATAGAATGTCCAGATGTCAACGTTATCGACTTGTTTGACGTAAAGCAAAAAATCGCTGGTGACGAAACTGTAAAAGGAAGCGCGCAGCGGCAGAAAGTAACACACGACCAGAAAAACCAATCCAATAATAACCAAAAGTTTTCGCGCCCGAAATTTGTCGCCAATGAATAGACATGGTGGGATGAATAAATTCGAAACTCCCATAAGATTTGTTAATCCAATCTGCCGTGGACTTAAACCAAGTTGTTTCATGCATATATTACTGAATTCTGAGTAGATAATCGCACTCCCTACCGACCAGAAGTAGAACCATTTTAGAGCGATGGATTTGATCGAAAACTTCTCCATAATCTCAAGAACTTTGACATTTATAAGTATATCACTGAGTACTACTACCTTCGCACTTGAAATGACTATTGTAAAGTAGAGACACAATTAAGCTTTGTGTTAAAACCTGGAATCGGGGGACGGGGAATTGGCATGAAAAACAGAACAACCTATATAAAAGCGAAACGGTTTTTGTAAAACCATTGGAAAATTTCCTACAGCGTCTGTCGATTTAATACTCTATAGACTTTATTATATATTGCCATAATTACATAGGTGATTATTGACAATTTTGCACGCTGATTTGTTGCCGTTGAGGTGATTATAACGCGATAATCACCTAAGTTATTTTCGAAATGACGGCCGAAGCCGTTTTGTCAATTAAATGACGAAGAATCAGCTATGAAATTATACTAAAACAAGGTTCACCTCAGGCTCGGTGATTGTCGTGAATAAAAAACCTCGACTTCGTCTCGGTTTTTATTCACCAATAATCACCTCGTCTTCCGGCAGCGAATAATTGTTAAATAATTAACAACGTTAAAAATTCAAGCGCTTCATTGGTCAAGAGCCATGATCTATTAGAGAACGGACGCACGAAACACGTCACACAAAACCTTTTCCAATAAAGCACAAAACCTTATCCATTCTTATTTGTATCGATCATGTACGCGTGATGTTTGTAAAATTTCGAATTTTTAAAATTTTCAAATGTTTGAATAAAAAAAACCTGAGCTATTTACCTGTTTGAATCGAGGTTTTTCTCTTTATTGTATAAAATTTTGCTGTTTTTTGTTCATTTGTATAGGTAATCACATGGGAAGGAGTGTAATTAATGATTAACACTACGAGCTTAGTTATGTTTGAGGCGAGTGCAATTTGGCACATTTTCCCAAAATCACGAGTAGTGTTAATCATTAATTGCACGACTTGCCCGTGTGATTATTTATTTATTATATGGATGACGATGAAGAGTTTTCAACTGTTTTGTAAGCAATTTGGCAAAAGCAAATTAAACTTGGAAAAGTGATCATAAACTCATAAAGGCACATGATTCAAACCCATATATAGAACATATGATTTAAACTCAAACAACATATTTTAGAGTAAGAAAATCTTTATAAATTATATTACAGACATACATAGTCACGTTTCGCTGCATCGCGCCGAGATTATTTCTCAAAACTACTTCCAGGTATTTTCCACATGCTCTTTTTGCCATACTATGTTTTTTAAACTCATTCTGGTGCCAAAATTTAGTTAAATCCGTCCACGTTTGTAAGACAAATTTCGCCGCCATATTAGCTTATTGTTGTTTTGATTTCCCGCTCGGCGCTCCCTCCAGCCATCACGAAAATCATTAATTGCACTCCTGGAGAGTGCAATTAATGATGGTAAAGAACGAATAGGTCCTGAGTGCTATTAGTATAGGTAATAGCATGTTTCGAGTGCAATTTGGATATAACATGCACGAGTGAGTTTTTCAAAGACCTCAAAATAGCACGAGTCCGAAGGACGAGTGCTATTTGAGGTCCTTGAAAAATCACGAGTGCATGTTTATCCAAATTTCACGAGAAACCATGCTATTACTTATTAATAATTTACATAAAAATGTTCGAGACAATTGTAGTTTTAACTTACGCGTTTATAGCGAATATTCCACTGGCAAAGCTTTCCTGGCTTTGTTATAGCACATTATAACAACGCTAACAGCTTGAAAATTCCACTCAACTATGTAATTTTTGTTAGTCTTATTTAAGGTAAATGCTTTTCCATTTAAAAATAAAGATAAAAGCCATATTTTCCACGCGAAGGCTACTTTTACTTTGTATACCGCGGTATCATGTTTAATTGTTTTGTTTTGAAGCAATCTATGACCGTTACTTCTTTAAACTAAATTGCTTTAAACTGATTGGTTGATTTAATCATCACAATGTTTTTCCACCAATCAGATCAGTTTGTTACAGATTTTTGCACTGTGATTACAGAAAATTGCACTGTGGTTACAAAAAATTGCACTGTGGTTACTGAAAATTGCACTGCTGTTTGGGATTACAGTGAAAATACAAAAAGTGTCCCACTTCCGCTTCTGTAGTTTGTTGTGATTTACTGTAATTTGTTCTGTTTTTCTGTAGCGATTACCGATTTATCGGCAAATACTGCGATAAAATTTAAATTTCGTACTTTTATGCAATGAAACTAACGAAAAATGTATTATTTCCCTTTGCTACAAATTATCATATTTAAAAAGTAGAGAAAACTAAGTTTTATCGCGGTATTTGCCGATAAATCGGTAATCGCTACAGAAAAACAGAACAAATTACAGTAAATCACAACAAACTACAGAAGCGGAAGTGGGACACTTTTTGTATTTTCACTGTAACTGCAATGAAATCAACCAATCACAGTCATGTAATATCTTTATGCATATTATTAATGCCATAATCATACGAGTGATTACAAAATCAACCAACCGCGTAGCGTGAGGTTGATTTGTTAATCGCGAGTATGATTATGGCATTAATAGTACGACTTAATTCGTTCTATTACTTATTAATTATTTATCTTCTGTAATCAAACTGTTTAAGGGGGGAAAAGCACAAAAATACAATTTATTGAAATTCAATATAATTATTCAATTTTTGTCACGAGAATTCGTAGTGAAATAGTACAATTTTAAATTAAATCATATTAACATATTATTAACATTGTTTGAATTATTCTACACACAAATGGGAAGCCATGTTTGCATGTTTATATTAACGTGTTCAAAATAGTGAAGTTCTTTAGTTCAGTTTAATCTGAATTTGATTCAAATATAACCGCTGGTTGTGTCTAGTTCGGTGTCTTTTGCTGGAAGAACAGGTAGATCATTTTCGTCAGAAAATATATAATTAACAGCCCTCGAAAACGAGGTCGGCATTCGGCAATGCCGACCTAAATGCCGACCTATTAACCTCCCAGGTCGGCAATTTTTTGCCGACCTTAATTCAGCAAAATAGGAATCTTTTTTGGTGCTGATAGCTGTTAAAAAGTTAGCGATTATAGAATCCGATACACTTTGGTGTAAGGTTTAAGAATTAACGGGTATTCTACATATAATTTAGGTAAGACTCTAAAAGAAAAGCCTTCGTGACATGACTTTTCAATGATACGTTATTACTAGTAGTGCAGGCTACTAGTGCTCCAAGACATGGAAACAGATTTTAAAAAATGCCGAGATGTGCCGACCTAGGTCAAATTTAGGTCGGCATTTTTTTGCCAACCTCAATTTTGACGGATTCGAGGCCTGACTTAAAAATTAAAAGGTCAAAATTTTCAACATTTGTGAATTCCAACATTTTGAAATTTTTACAGCAATAAAGAAAATAAAATTCAAAGTTTGTATCCTGAATGCTGATTGGCTAGTTGTAAATACTAGACTGATTTGCATTGGCTGTAGACAAGAGTGCGATTACAGCTCAGAAAAGGTGCGATTAATGCTCAAATCGCACTCCGTAAACCAATGAAATTGCAGTATTTGCCACTGATTTCAGAAGATAAATAATTAATGAAATAATTGCACTCCTCTTAACCAATCAGATTGCAGTAATTTTGTCATGTATATGATAAATAGATATATGCCGCTGTCTGTTCAGTTGTATGACATCATAATGTGGGAAGAACACAAAAGTTACACACTCGTCTCGGCGGCTCGTGAGCCACTTTTTTGTTTCTCCCACATGACGGTTAAACATCAGTCTAATCTCTATAATCTGATTACACGAACATGCTATTTTCACGAACCATTGCATTGTTCGATAACACAAACCGCAGGTTCGATTCCCGCCAGAAGGCTAGCTGTAGTTGCATTTTTCGCAACTGTTCCTGGTTAGGTCTAATAAATGTACAAAATTCACACTTGAAATTTCCAGCTGGAACTGTTATTTTTCATGGGCACAAAGTGAACAAAACACATTTTGTTCGTACAATTAAAACAATTGGGAGTGCATGATCATTCATTTTGTGCCAAGGACTGCTAAGGATTGTATCCACTAGTATAATAAAAATTACACAGCCCTCATGGGACCAATAGATATTGAGGAAATTTTCTACTTAACTGATAAACCAACGAATATAATGTGTGTCATGTTACTCTGAGTGTATATCCACACCGGGCAGGCTTGAAAATATGCCTGGCCACGGTGGGAATCGAACCTACAACCTTTGGAATACTAGCCCGATGCTCTGTTGGCAGAGCATTGGGGGCTAGTATTCGAAAGGTCGTAGGTTCGATTCCCAGCGTGGCCAGGTATATTTTTCATGCTTGCCAGGTGTGGATATACACTCAGAGTAAAATCACACACATCATATTCACCTGAGTAGAATAACACCAACACAAAAAAAAACAACGAATATAAGTTTCCTTAACTTATATCAACCAATTAGCTTACATTTAATATGGCTCGATTAATCCACACCAAATCCCTATACCACGATCGTGTAATCAAAACGTGTCCTATATAACTACAAACCTGCCTGACCATTTGTTTCTGTTAGAATTTAACGAAAGCACTTTTATAATGTGACATGGCCACCTGTTTATACGCCACTCGGGCCATTGTACGTTATTTTTAACCGGGTTGCGTGGTAATTGCAGACGTAATTATAGAAATGCCAATTTTTTGAAAAAGTGCGCTTCATGTCATTAGGGAAGTTTAGCAAAGACGACGCGACGCCAAAGATAACATGTAAATGGCGTGGCACATCCATAAATGGGTACACCACGCCAATTTCATGTCATCTTTGACCGTCGGCGTCGTCTTTGCTATAAACCCCCCGATTATTTTGTCTACTAACCTGCAGTATGCTGTATTACTGCAAAGTCTTTCAATATATACCAAAAATAAAAAAATTCTGTATAATGCCAATTAAATTATCGAACAAGACGGAATTTTTGCGGGTTTTTAAAAAAAATGGCATCACACAGAATTTTTTTATATATTGCTTATCGCTAGGTTATGTTCTAAGTAAATAGTGATTGAAAAAATTTGGATCACCGTGCTTCTTCTACAGCTACACAAAGCAATACGCCATTTCAAAGTCAATTTCGTTCGCATGCATGTCTTACCATAGCAACGAACGATGTGTTACCAAGACTGCCATCATTTACAAGCTTATTTATTTCATTGCGTATAGACGGTACACATGGTTTATTTTCCTACGAAATCGTGCGAAATACTATCATTCCCCTCGCAAAATGACTTTATTTCTCGTGTAGACGTTATATCAATTTTAATATGTGCCAAATAGCCGTGGGGAAATTATTCGCGTTCAACGCATGCACTGACTGCAGTTTAAATTTGGCGAATAGCCTGGCACTGAAGGTGTAAAGTACACACTCGTTTACGTATGTGTGCTCTATATTTTTTCGTGATTAATGTATACTCAGATCTTGAATTTTACAACAAAGCTCGCTTAAAGTATTTGTAGTATACCCTTTGCGTGACCGATATCAGATACAAGTCAGTAGGTAACATTTACAAACTTACTAATTTAATTGCGTAGACAGCTGTTGAAACGGTAACCTGAAATTCAGGCCCTAATTGCTGCCGCAGCGAGCGAGCAAGGCAGCAGATCCTAATTTTGTTTTGTGGGTCGAAATCAAAATTTTCCATTTGGCGCATTGCATGACGGTACCAGTGAATTTTAACCGTGGTAAAGCGCGGTCAGGCATAAGGCAAACAGACAATGGGATCATCTTTCATCTTTGGTCTTCTTTTATGGAAAGCCATAGCTGGCTTAAAGGTCTTAAAGTGATCAAACGGCATTTTGTTGGGTGCTTTTAACATTATACGGTGCATGGTGCTTTCGGCATTATCCACGGTGCTTTCGCCACTATACGCGATGGTTCCCGCATTATACGCGGTGGTTCCAGCATTATACGCGGTACTTTCACCACTTATATATACGCGGTGTTTTTGCAATTATACGCAGTGGTTCGAGACTCACTTCGAGCACTATATATGCGGTGCTTTTAACATTATACGCGATGCTAGCTTTCATTCAACATTATTTCCATATTCTTTCCATGACATGTCTATGATTTAACGATTGCTTAAATTTGGTATGTGGTTGAAAATGCTTTTTGCCTATGGTCTGCAAGGACAATGACATGCTTGATGCTTTTCTGTGTATATAAATGAATATAACGCAGCGAATGCGCCAAGCAGTATAAACGCGGCTGAAATACGATATTTAATAAAATCTTGAATGTGCCGTATGATTTAATTTTAAAATTAAACGAGACTTACGTGTAAGTTGAATTATGTACGTATAGAATTATGTTTTAGGATTTACAAATGCTTTGTCATTTGTATTTATACTTGTACTGCATCACAAGGCAGTACGTAAGTGAACAAATTCCACATGTGAGATTGTCTTGTATATATTTTTGCTTTCTTTGATAAACATTATTAAACACGCAAACTTTAATTAGTGAGACGCAATGTTAAATGCCACTTGCATGTCATTGTCATTGACCTTTAACCCCTGGTCTAATTGGCCGCTTTTGAAAATGTTGATCATGACGAACCGCACTGCCTTAATTATGCAAACTTTGTGTTTTAAAAACGGGTAGGATAAAACGCGGATACGGATGGACGGATGAATGGCGGACGGACCGGACGGATGACATATATATGTCATTATATAATCTGCGCGCAGCCGTGCAGGGTAGTTAGTGGCTTACTTCTTCGCTGGTTGTTATACTTTAAAATAATTTTGTATATACAGAGAAATCAATATTCCGAGTATATAAATATATAAACTGGGATGTTACACTGATAGCTTGTTTACATTTCCTGGAGTATCAAATCTTATGTTTAACCACGGTGGTTTAAACCATTAGCTGGCAATGCGCCCTTCCCTTGTCCAGCGCCAGAAGATTTTACTCGTTACTGGTATAGGGTAATGCCAGTAAATGGGTTAACAAACCTATCTGCCAATGTCTCTTGTTAATCCATCAGCACAGTAATGACCCCTACTTTAGTATTTACCCTGTCCAACGCCAGACGATTTTTAATACTCAGTCAGTGGTAGGGTACTGTCAATAAATGGGTTAACCTGCAAGGATAACAATAATAGGTTGTTTCTGAAGGACTCATTCAACACCCTGTAGTTTGCCTTTTGCTGTCGAAGGCAGCATTACTGCCCTGTGGGTAACCTAGTTTAGAATAGGACCTGACACAAAACCTATCTAAACCGTGGGATTCCCGTCCATCTGGTGGACGGGAAATCTGATTGGTTGATCAGCATCATGGAGGATTTTGATTGGTTGCAAGTTCACATAAACATTATTTTATAAATAGCTCGGTCAATGTAACAAGGTCAAACGCATGTATCAAATTCCATTGTGATTAATATCGTAATAGTATTGTCGAATTTCTTCAATTTCTTTTGTTTATTATGCTTTATGGCAGAAAATAAATCAAACACACAGTATTTTGAAAGGGCTTTATCAAAATCTTTGACGAAGTTTGGACACACGACGCTAAAAGAACAGCAAAAGTCATGTATTCGAAAGCTTGTTGTCAACAGCCAAGGCCCATAATGTCTTTAATTGCCGTTCTGGCTTCGGCGAAAGTCTTATTTATCAGGTCCTACCGGCAGGGCTGTAAATAATCGTTACAATTGTAACGCATTACTGTGTACTCGTTACTTTTGAAGTAATTTTAACCGGTAATTAATTACGTTTTTAGAAATGTAACGAAAAACGTAATTAATTACAAAAGCGAGGAACGTGTTCCTTTTCCAAGGAGCAAATTGAAAATTCCTTTTCTTATTTTGTAAAAATAAGAAATAAAAAATACAACGTTACGACAAAAATTCAGAAAAATGGCTGAACTAATTTTCAACGGAACACAATACATGATAGCTTACATGAAGTAGTACTATTTATTGCGAAAGTGGAAACCACAATTTGTTCCGAGGCTCAAAGTTTACATGCTTTGATTTGCATGTCAAATGTTTTGATATATTGAAATACCATCTTCATATATAAATTCTTGCAAATTTCATAGTTTATACCGTTTTTATTTACAACTATTTTTTAAGATATTGTCTTATAATATACATAGTAACAATTAGCGGCCGGTAAAGGAATTTGTAATTAATTCCTTTTTTCCGGAGTAATGTTTTCATTGTACTTAATTACATTTTAATTCCATTGACGCACTTTAATTCCATTTGCGGAAAGTAGATCGCAGAGAAACAAAACTATTTTGCATTCAGTCCTTGCACAGAACTAAATCTTTGTTTGCTGTTCAGTTAAATTAAATAGAGAAACCGAACTCTTAAAAGTACCTGGAAATTTTTAAGTTTAAAAAGCAAAATGCACACTCTGCGGACATGTTCATGAGAATATAAAAACAAATAATCCAAAATGAAATGATTATATTTTTCGTATTTTTTTCGTGCAATGAAATCTACACTTGTCAATCATATTGTATGACTGTGTCTAAAAATAACATGTTGGCGTCCCACGGCTTAGACAGGTTTTGTGTCAGGCCCTATTTATATTAGGGCCTGAATTTCAGGTTATTGAAACGGGCAATCTCGTTCCCCGAGCCTGCGATCCTCGGGAAGGAACGTGAGGCTCTGGGATAATCCGTTTCAGGGAGCAATCTGATTGGCCGTTGAAATGGAATGCGTAGTTCAATCTTAGCCAGGATTCCTGGCTTCCGGCCACGGATTATCCCAGAGCCTCACGTTCTTTCCCGAGGATCGCAGGCTCGGGGAACGAGATTGTAGAAACGGTGTATATTGGTACGAAATTTGTGAAACACCATTGAAGCGTGGGGGGGGGGGGGCAACC
This sequence comes from Paramuricea clavata, assembly GCA_902702795.2. Classification (NCBI taxonomy): domain Eukaryota; kingdom Metazoa; phylum Cnidaria; class Anthozoa; order Malacalcyonacea; family Plexauridae; genus Paramuricea; species Paramuricea clavata. The sequence continues at coordinate 2,084 of CACRXK020001895.1, read as the reverse complement.
CCCACTATCTTCCCTTGTGAAGTTTTGGCACAGAAAGTGTGTGTATGCTATTGTATGGTACTTTGATTGTTTGAAGCGCTTGGTCAATGGGAAAGTGGACATGTGTTACATGAACTTTCTGAAGAACGAAGCAGACACATTTGTTACATAGTAACTTATATTTGTTTAATAGTCGTTACAATGCGAATTCTTATATAATAAAATGTAATTCCTTTCTAATTCCATAAGATCTCCACCCTCTAATTAATTGGCTTTCAATATTCGTTGTTAGGGCAAGAATGATTTCTAAAAACTAATACTAATATATACAGCTAAAAATTACTATTCACGTTGAAGTTACGTTAGTGTCCTTCTCTTGGCAAGTGCAACTGCACATTAAAGCGTGCTTGCCCAATAGCTTCCCACAAATGCCCCCATTCTTTAATTACAAAACGTGATTTGTGAGCCATGATGATGCAGAAATGCCGCTGTCGTAGTGATATATTCAAAGCGTTATATTTCTTAACCGGCTGAGGGCTAGGGACGAGCCAACGAGAACTCGTCGTGGGCCCTTGCCATCATGGGCCCCTAAACATTGAAATTTTTTCAAACATTGAGATTTTAAGTTTCAAAATCAAGATTAAGATATTACAGTGTATATTGTAAAAATCAAAATTCACGAAAATATTACGGAAGAATTTTCGTATGTTGGACCGAAAAGTTACGATATGCCTGGAAAAATTTAGTATTTACGGAAAATTGACGATATGTCCGGAAAAATGTTTGCATTCCAGGAAAAATTACGATATGTGCGGAAAATGTTTGGTATATCCGAAAAAATTGGCGACTTCCCATCAAGTTTAAGATATTACAGTTTATATTGTAAAAATCAAACTTCACGAAAATATTACGGAAGAATTTTCGTATTTTGGACTGAAAAGTTACGATATGCCTTGGTATATCCGGACGAATTGGCGTTCACGCTTATGGTAAAAAACAATCGTCTATTCATCAGCAAGACAGCAAATGCATGTTCCCCAGCACAAATGCAACGTAAAATCATACAATCGAAAGAATTTTGGATCAGTAATTGCTGTTCATTTGCTGCATGTCATGCCTATCGATATTGTGAACAAGAAAGTCTCTCTGTATACAATGTTGTCGGCGTATGATTCGGATATAGGCCTACTCTCTCGTGTCGAGATTTCTTTCAACAAAGTGTGGACCCAGGACAATGCATGCATGACCTCGTCAAACCAACCCACTAATTGAAACAATAATCGCGAGAAAATGGTAACGGTTATTCAATTGGTTTTAATAGGGCCTTTTCAGCCAATTCTTGGCGGATTCTTGGCGGTATTTGCTTACGTTTAAGCACAGTTATCTCGGCCAATATTGCATAAAAAGGTACAAGACATATATCAAAATTTAAGTTAATCATCGTAGAATATACGGTGACTTATTTAAGTGTAATAATAGCTCTTTTAGTTTTTGAGTCATGGTGAATCAAACTGTAGTACTTTTTTTTGCCCCACCCGGTATTTATCACTTATTTACTGAGACCGAGGGACACAGCGCGTTTTGTGCGTCCAAAGACCAAGCGTCAAAGTCGCGATAGTTCAGCTGACATTCAAAAACTTAATAAAACCGACCGGCAGACATGCTGATACTCTTGAAACAACTTTGAACTTGCCGGTTGGCGTGAAGAACTCTTGCCTCACTTCCGCTTTTATTATTGATGGGCCAATAAGTTTTTCATTGTTCACGGTGCTTCCTCCAGAGGCGCCGGAAGGAACCCAGTGCAGCTGGGGCAGAATATCAAAAAGGAGGTCAAAAAGGGCACTTTCACCTGTACTTGTCAAACCATGGATAATAAAATAAATGGATAGGAAACTAGCTGACGTGACCTAATGTTTTTACTGGGATTGATGGCGTGGTTGGATGCCTCAACCTAGTTGAAAATCAAATTCTCAAAAACGGCATGTTTAGCAATAATACAGCTAAACATTTTAGTCAAAGAGCGAATAAATGTAACCACGCCATTCTACGATGAAAACTCTAAGTATTCCCAGTCAATTTTAGCAAATATTTCAAGCACTAAACAG